>JBBYHL010217614.1:0-27265 GCA_038381835.1 Adansonia madagascariensis
TTATTAAAGTTTTTTATTTATAAAAAATTATTTAATTATAATTTTTTCATATTTATTTTTAGTATTAAATTTGGGTTCGGGTTCAGGTCGGGCTCGGGTTCGGGTTTTTTCGGGTTCGAGTCATTTCGGGTTCGGGTTCTTTCGGGCTCAGGTCATTTCGGGTTCGGGCTATTTCGGGTTCGGGCCATTCAGGTTCAGGTTTTTTCGGGTTTGGGCCTTTGACTTTTTGGTCAAATGGGGTTCAATTCGGGTTCAGGCTCAGGTTTTTTCGAGCGAGTTTTCGGGTTCGGGTTCATTTTGCCACCTCTAGTTAAATCCTTGAATTGATAAACACTGATTTGATATTTGGTTACTTTTCAGGAAAATCAAACAATGTTTAGATTCCTAAAGCCAAGACAAAAAAGGGATTTCCTGGAGGCAATCAATAGATTGCTTTTAATGATTTAAATCTTTAATAGTACGCCATTAAGAGGAAAAAAATGGCAAAAATGAAGCTCACATTGATGAGGGCTCACCAACATACAAGAATACTAACCCCCATGATGTTTGAATTAAGTGTCTATCAAGGTGTAGATGAGCTATAAATAAATTAAGAGAATTAGTTTGAAATCCCTTAAATTGAGGGATTCAGTTAGTTAACTTTCTAGATTTAGGAATAAGTTAGTTTCCTATTTTTCTCTGGTAATCTATTCTAGTAATCCACTATATAATACTATGTATTGTCAATTAAAAAATCAATCAATTAGAATTATTGTTCCATCACAGATTTTGTGAGATGGTATCAGAGCTCTAGTGTTTTTTCTAGGATTTCCTTTTCTTCCTCAACCAGCCTTCATTGCTACATGTTCGTATTTTTTCAGCCTTTACTGTTACATTTCCTCTTTATTTTTCTTTTTTAATTATGTTTAGGCAATCTTAATTATTGTGAATTCATTTCCTTTACAATGTTAACATCTGAAACCACCGTGTCTAGCAATTCTAACCTATCCAAAAAATCCAATTTTATTCAAAAAATTAAGGATTTACAAAATATTCAAGCCTCCTATAAGCTCAATAAGAAGAATTACGTCAAATGGTCCTAATTTGTTTGCATATAGCTCAAGGGCAAAGGGAGGCTCATCAAACTTTTTAGAATGGGACAAGCAAAGAATAACTTGCGATATGAAGCAGGGGTGAGGAAGATTCCATGATAATGTCTTGAATATGGGATACCATGGATCCCATGATTAGGGACACACACATGTTTTTTACTACAGTAAAGGAGATTTAGGACTTTATTCGTTGCACATATACAAAGGCCATGATGCTGTTCAAATATACGAGATCAAGATCAAAACTATAGCCACTAAGTAAGGAGACAAATCTATCAGAGTGTATGGCAAATATACTGCAAAATCTGAGACAAAAACTCAATTGTTATCAAGTTTTCAAGATAAAATACCCTAATGATGTTGCCATATTGAAGAATTTCATTGAAAAAGGCTGTATATATGATTTTTTTGCTGGATTGAATCCTGAATTTGATCAGGTTAGGATTCAAATCTTTGGAAAGGAGAACATACCATATCTAGAAAAAAAAGTTAAAGGAATGTTACACTTGAACCAAAAGCCATGGATAGGTCAGCCTTAGTAGAAAAAATAGATCACTAATAGAAAGGAAAAACTAATCTACATAAACATCCAAGTAGAGATAACCAGTGGAAGGAGAACAAAGATAATCTCTGATTCACCTATTGCAAGAAACCAAGGCATACAAAATAGAGATATTGGAAGCTGAATGGTAAACCACCAAGCTGAGAATAGGGAAATCGTAAGGGTAGCATAGGCCTTAAGTACACATGGCAGAGTAGCCCAAAACTAAGGAAAATTCAGCAATTGAGGGATTCAATAATGAAGAAATTGAGAAGCTAAAACTCTTGCTAAGGTCTCTTGAGAAGCCTTCTGGAACTTATTCTTTGGCTCTTTTAGGTAAACCTTTATTATTATTATTTTTTTTGCAAGAATGCCTTAGGCAAATTTTATCCAACTCACTGATAATAGACTTCGCTGCCACAGACCATATGAACCCAAAATCTTAACTCTTCCACACTTATACCCTATGCCCAATTAACAAAAAAAATTGTAATGGCCAATGGCGCTTTAGCTACCATTGTAAAGCTCAGAGATAAACAAATCACACCCATCCTTATCCTTAAAAATGTCTTTCATGTACTAAAACTATTAGCCAACCTAGTCTCTATTCAAAAACTAACCCATGATCTTGAATGTTTTACTATTCTTTTCTCTTCTTGTTATATTTTTCAAGATCATGGCTTGAAGAGGAGGATTGGACTTGCTAAGGAAAGCAACGATCTTTACTGCCTTGAATCATCTCAGAAAGTTAGAAGCAATTTGTTTACCACTTTTCCTAGTTCATTGAATAAAGATGCCATCTGCATGTATCACCACATCTAGGTTATCCATGAATCATCTCAAAAAGTTAGAAGCAATTTGTTTACCTCTTTTCCTAGTTCATCGAATAAAGATGCCATCTACATGTATACCGACATCTAGGTCATCCATGTTTTAGGGTTTTAATAGTCATATTTCCTTATTTGTTTCAAAGATTGGATATTTTTCAGTTTATTATGATATTTATAAGTGTGTATCTTTTCCCATTAATGGTAAAAAAGGTTCTCATCCTTTTCATTTGATTCACATGGGTCTTTCATTTTATTTTTGTATGAATGCCTTAGACAAATTTTATCCAACTCTTTGATAATAGACTTTAGTGCCATAGGCCATATGAACCTCTTCCATACCTATACCCCATGCCCAAGTAACAAAAAAAATTGTAGTGGCTAGTGGCTCTTTAGCTACTGTTGTAGGGCTTGGAGATATACAAATCACACACATCCTTATCCTTAAAAATGTCTTTTATGTACTAAAACTATCAACCAACCTAGTCTCTATTCAAAAGCTAGCTTATGATCTTAAATGTTTTGATATTCTTCTCTTTTTTTATTGCATTTTTAAGGATCGGGGCTTGAAAAAGAGGATTAGGCTTATTAAGAAAAAAAATAACCTTTACCACCTTGAATCATCTAAGAAAGTTAGAAGCAATTTGTTTATCTTTTTTCCTAGATCATCGAATAAAGATGCCATCTGGATGTATCACCTATGTCTAGGTCATCCATTTTTTAGGGCTTTAATAGTCATATTTCCTTATTTATTTCAAGGATTAGATATTTTTGAGTTTCATTGTGATATTTGTGAGTGTGTATCTTTTCCCATTAGTGATAAAAGAAGTTCGCATCTTTTTCATTTGATTCATAGTGAGATATAGAGTCCTTTTACTATATCTAATGTTTTTAGGGCTCACTGGTTTATATCCTTAATTAATTATTACGCTAAAGTTGCGTGGCGCTTTCTCCTTAAACAAAGATCTGATGTTAGCAATGTCAAACCTAATTTCCATTCAATGGTTCAAAATTAATTTAGGGTCAAAATAAGAAGCTTTAAGATAGATAATGCTAGAGAATACTTTAACCAGGTTTTGTCACCCTACCTTCAATCATAAGGCATTGTTCATGATTCATCATGGGTTAATACAACTTAGCAAAATGGGGTAGCTGAAAGGAAAAATGGGTATTTACTCAACACTACCCGAGCATTAACTTTTTAAGGGAATGTTCTTAAGTTCTATTTGAGAGAGGTCATTCTTACTACTACGTGCATGATAAATAGACTTTCCTCATGTATGTTAGACAATAGAAGTCCTAAAATGATCCTCAATAGTTTTTACCCTCACTTTAGAACCTCAAATGGTTTCACACCTAGGGTATTTGGGTGCACTAGCTTTGTTCCCATCCATAGCAAACATAGAGGTAAGCTAAACCCTCAAGCTATCAACATAGAAGAAGTGTTACAACCTTTTATCCAAAAAATTTTACATCTTTGCAAATGTCACTTTTGTAGAAATAAGCATTTTTATACCAAATCTTCTTTTCAAAGGAAGATGTCAATGATGAAAGATAGTACTTGTGAGTCATTTGAACCACTTAGAACCCTTGACTTTTCCAATGTTCCAGGCCATATTATTGAACTAAGTCCTCTAAAACAATCACATCTAAGGCATCTAATTCTACGACTGAACCTGTGTTATGTCCCATCCCAGCAAGTGTTACTCATAAGTTCTCTTAGGTGTATTCAAGGAGAAAGTAATTACAAAGCTGACACAGGTCCAATAATTCAACTCAGACTCTGGGAACAAGATCACAATAAGATTTGACCCACCTTTACACACACAATCTATTGAAACATCTAATGACCTAATAAACGACCTAAACCCTCCCATTGCTGTTAGAAAAGGTGCTAGAGAATGCATTAAACATCCACTTTATCTACTGTCTCATAATGTTTATCTTAAATGCCTATCACTAGCCCATAAAAATTCATTGTGAGTTTAAACATCATTGCTATCTTTAACACTATTTTTAGGCATTGTCAAAAAGAGAATAGAGGAATACTATGAGAGAGGAAATGAGTGCATTGGAAAAGAATAAAACATGAAAAATTGTTGATAAAGTGAAAAGGAAAAACATTATTGATTGTAAGTGGATTTTCACACTAAAATACAAGGCTAATGGATCCCTTGAGAGATATAAAGCAAGACTAATGGTCAAAGAGTACATTAAGACTTATAGGGTTGATTATCAGAAGACTTTTTCTTTAGTTGCAAAAATGAATACTGTAAGAATTCTATTATCATTGGCTACCTACATAGATTGGCAACTCTTACAATATGATGTTAAGAATGTATTTCTCCATGGTGACCTAGATGAAGAAATCTACATGAATATCTAACAAAGATTTAAGGGGAAAATAAAGAACAAGGTGTGTATGCTAAGAAAGGCTTTTTATAGGTTAAAACAATTTTTTAAAGAATGATTTGGGAGATTTACAAAAGTTATGAAAAAGTCTGGGTATAAACAAAGCCAAGGCGGCCACACTCTCTTCATTAAGCATTCAGTTGCAAGGGAAGTTACTACTCTTTTGGTCTATGTGGATGACATCATAGTGATTGGTAATGATAAGAAATAGAAACATAAATTTAAGCAGAGACTAGTAAAAGAGTTTGAGATAAAGGAATTGGGAAAACTAAAGTACTTCCTTGGTATTAAAGTGGCATATTCCATATAAGGGATCTTCATATCTCAGCAAAAGTAAGCGACTGATTCATTGGTAGAAACAGAGAATATTAGACGTAAGCCAGTTTCCACCCTAATAGATCCAAATCATAAATTGGGAAAAGGTAAAGATAACTAGTAGTTGATAAAAGCATATAATATATCTTACTTATACTCAGCCAAACATAGTATACTTGGTAAACGTGATCAGTCAATTCATGCATGATCTAAGAGAAACTCATCTTTAAGCCACTCACAGAGTGTTGCATTACTTAAAAGAGAATCCAAGGAAAGAAATCTTATTTAAAAAGAAAGATACTCTTGCTTTAAAGTTTTATACTGATGCTGACTATGCAGGTTTCTTAGTGGATAAAAGATTAACTACAAGGTCTTATACTTTTCTTGGAGGTTATTTTGTAACATGGAGGAGCAAGAAATAGAATATGGTAGCAAAGTTTAGTAGAATTAGGATTCATGGCTATTGCTCAAGGATTATGTGAACTACTCTGGCTGAAAATCATTCTAAATGAGTTGGAAGTCAAAGTGGAAGGTCCTATAAAGCTCTATAGTGGCAACAAGTTAGCTATCAATATTACTTATAATCCTATACACCATGATAGGACAAAGCATATTGAAATTGATAAACATTTCATCAAAGAAAAACTGGAGGAAGGGCTAGTGTGTATGTCTTATATTCTATCCAAATGTCATTTAACTGATGTTCTAAAAGGGCCTAAACAGTTCTAGTTTCCATGATCTTATACTCAAGCTGGGAATGGAAAACATTTATTCCTCAACTTAAGGGGGAGTGTGAAGGCATAGATAAGTTATAAATAGATCGAGAAAATTAATTTGAAAGCTATAAATAGATTAGAAGAATTATTTTAAAATCTTTTAAATTGAGGGATTAAGTTAGTCAACTTTTCATATTTAGGAGTGAGTTAGTTTCCTATTTTTCTCTAGTAATCCACTATATAATACTATATATTTTCAATTGAAAAATCAATCAACCAGAATTATCTTTTCCATCTTACATTTTGTAAAAGTGTCATCTTTAACCGATCTTGTTAAAAGATAGGTGAAAAAGGTGTTAAGTCAACTTCATTTAGTTAGGAACCAATTAAGTAAAGTAGCCTCTTCATTCAATTCCATGAAAGATAGATGAAGAAAGATTTAAGAAAGTTACCTTTCACTCAGAAAATGGCCTTTTCATTTGATTTTGTGAAGGATAAGTGAAGAAGACTTTAAGTCAACTTCACTTGGTTAGGAAACGGTGAAGCAAAGTTACCTTTTCATGTTATTTTATGAAGGATAAATGAAGAAAGATTCAAGAAAATCACCTTTACATTTAATTTTGTGACGGATAGGTGAAAGAGGCTTTAAGTCAACTTTACTTGGTTAGGAATTGGTGAAGTAAAGTTGCCTTTTCATTCGATTATGTGATGGATAAATGAAAAAAAATTTAAGAAAATGGCCTCTTCATTCGATTTCTTGAAGGATTGGTGAAGAATGATTTAAGTCAACTTCACTTGGTTAGGAACCAATGAAGTAAAGTTGGCTCTTTGTTCAATTTCGTGAAAGATAAATGAAGAAAAATTTAAGAAAATATCCTCTTTATTCGATTCCGTGAAGGATAGGTAAAGAAAGCTTTAAGTCAACTTCACTTGGTTAGGAACTAGTGAAGTAAAGTTGCCTTTTCGCTCGATTCCATGAAGGACAGGTGGAGTTTTTAAGTAAGATATCTTTTTCATTCGATCCCATAAATGGTGGGTGAAGTAGAATTTAAGTTAACTTCATTTGATTCTACGAAGGATAGGCAGATTTTTTTTGGTGTAAGATGGCCTTTTCATTGGATCCTATGAAAGGTAGGTTAAAAAGGCTTTAAATTGACTTCATTCGATTAAGCAAAAAGATTACGAAGATTTTTAGATTCTCTTCATTTAGTGGAAAACAAATATAGATGGCGTATATGTGTTTGTGTGTATATATATATACAAAAAAAGAAAGGGACTTTTTCTTAGAAAAGCTTATCATAACCCCTACAAAATCATGTCTGTTTAGTCTTTGCCTTGTTCATGATGCTCAACAATGGCCAAAAAGAGGTAGCTGTAGACCTTGTTTCCAGTACTCCTAATTATCTAAGAATAAGAACCTAGAAGTCACCTTATAGAAGTTGACTTTTGCTCTGTGGATTTTGCATTTTTATAACTTGTTTAGTCATACCTAAATGGCCATACATGCAACTGATAAAGAAAGTGTCATTTTGAGGACCAATCTCAGATAAAGAGATGAATATTTAAGAAAAAAATTGGTTTTTAAGAATTTTCTTGTTAAATTTTGGAATCTCATTTTTATAGATGATATCACAATCAAATTTCCCATTTTAAAAAATTTTTAAAATTTTTTTTGTAAAATTTGAGAAGTTAACTGTCATGTATTTCTATCAATACACATACAAAATTTATGTCCATATGCACTCCAAAAATAAAAAAAAATCCAAAAAATTCATAATGGCATTTTATACCATGAGGTATCAAGTTGTTAAATTTGCCAACAAATTTTGAATTTTCAATATACTGCGGACTCCTACTCATGAATTTTTCAGTGGAATTTGAATTTTTCAGTGGAAATTGATCCAAATTCAATTTTTATCTTTATTATTTTTATAAATTAATGTTTTGAGTAAAGTATTAAATTTAGCCCATTCTTTTCAAAATTAAAAATATTTTTGGAATTTTTCTAGTTTTCAATAGACGAAGTTTTCTAATCTATAAAATTTTTTGATAAGATTTTTCTAAGTTTAAAATTTTTTAAATTCATTAAATATTTTTATTAAATTAATGGTAAATCAATTTTTGAAACTCTAATTTATTTTATGAGTTTTGAATTTTTTTATTTCCTTTGTAAGAATTTTTCTCATAAAATTTTACGAGTTTAGGATTTTCAATTAAAATGTTTTTATTATTATTGTGATTTTATTTCCTTCATTTCTAAAATTTTGTTTATATTTATTATTTTTATTTTTTTTTTATTTTTGGAATTAAATAAGCTAGTTTCATGGGAACTAGTTTAGTTGAATTTCTATTTTTCCCTAATCAATTTAGTTGGTTCTTTTATCTTGATCATTATTAAGATGATGAGTCATCCATAATGACTTGCATGAAATGACAAAATTAATTTAATTCATATTTATCTTAAACAAAATATCAACCAAAAAATTTAAAAAAATAAATAAATGAAGAAAAAGGATAAGGAAATTCGGCCAAGAGGAAAGAATCCTCTCCCTTATAAATAAGGTAATGTTTGTTTTGAAACTTATGCATCCATAGCAAAAAAAAAAAAAAAGACACTAAAAATACTAAGTTTTTTCAAGTTTTAAAGCTTTTTAAGGTATATGTTCTTGTAAAAGCCTTAGTTTTTGTTCATTTTTCATTCACTTTTCATCCTTTAGTGAGCTAAATCATGCTTAAGTTTATGGATTTTAATCCATGTTGAAAGGCTAAGCTTGATGGCTATGGACTATTTGTTAGTTATATTTGATTTTTCTTAACAATAGTTTAGTTTTTCTCATAAAATTTATATTTTATTAATATGATATTGATTTTTGGTATATATTGTTTAATTGTTCACATATATAATCATATGGATGTTGTTTTCTTTGGTATTTTCTTGTTAATATGATGGAAAAACATTTTTATATGTCTATTTTTGATGATTTCTTACATGATGATGTTGAATTGTGCTTGATAGAGCCTGGATATGTGATTATTGAGTTGGAAAAATTCTGTTTGGTGGGTTATTTGATGTCGATTGAAGTCATGTATATGTATATGATGGCTTTTTTATTTTTTGTTGCTATTTGGTAAATATAGAAAATTTAGGGATTATTTTGCAAAAAAAATGAAAAATAATTTGTACGAATTCCTTGTTTGACCAAGAGGCCCATATACATTTAGAAATATACTTTATGCATTTTATCATGTTTAAATACATTTTTTGGATTTTTAAGGTTTTTTTGCAATTTTAAAAAGTTTAAGTGTTTATTTGTGAATATTAAAAATTTTATCCCAAGGCCAAAGGTATTTGGCTGAACCTTCCTTGTAATTTTTGGATGTGATTTTTATGCTGATTTGGTATATTTGATGTTTAATTTTGTGTTTTAATTATGTAGGTACTAATTTGCAAATTTAGAAAAGTTTAGGGACCAATAGGAAAACCTAGCATTTTAGGTCAAAATGGCCATTTCAAACATTAAATTTGCCCACTTAAGGCACTTTGATTATTTTAGCATTCCTTCAATTCTCCATGGATTGTAGAGCACTAAAAAATTTTTTGTATTCTTTCAATTCTCCAATAAGGTACGAAATGCAATTTTGAAAAGTTTAGGGGCTTAATTACAATTTTTGCATATTAGGTCACCTTTAGTATTCAAATTACCTAGTTAGGGTTTTCTTATCATTTTCAAGCCCTTTAAGGTGACTAGGATACCTTAGCATCGAATGTGCATAATAGACATCACCTTAGAAGGCATTTTAGTAATTTATCTTAGAATTGAGTCATTTATAATCACTAGGATACTTCTACATAGAAGGTGCATAATAGCCATAGGTTTATCTTTTTTATAATGATACTTAATCATTTAGGTTTAGCTGTGTACTTATATGTCGAAGGTAGACTTTAGGGATATTTTAGTAATTTATCCTAAAATTAAGTCCTATGTAATCACTAGGATTCTTTCCTGGCTAAGGTGTGCATTACAGACAGGTTCATCTTTTATGATAATTTTTTAGTCCTTTAGGAGTACCAAAATACTTTCACGTGAAAGATATCTAGGGGTATTTTGGTAATTTTGCATTAAAACTGAATCCTTTAGAGCTACTAAGATACTTTCATGTCAAAAGTAAGGACATTTTGGCCTTATCGACCATGTGCAAGTCCTTTGAGTCTAGTTTCGTACGTATAGTCGAAACTGAGTCTTAAGATAAATTTAATATTTTTAATAAAATCAAAATATTTTTAAAATTAAGGCAATGTCTCTAAGTTAAAGTAGTTCATGGAATCTCTCCCAGTATATAAGAGCATTTTCGCAGATTATTTGAATAACAAAATATCCTCTTAAAAACTAGAAAATCAAAAGTTTTTTATAAATTTCAAAAAAAAATTAAATCTTTTGTATTCCTCTTGTTCTCTAGTGGGGTACAAAATATTTTTTATTTTTAAAACTTTTTGTATTCTACTGGCTCTCTAATGGGGTACAAAAGAAAATGATAAAACCTTTCATGTTCCATTAGTCCTCCTATGGAGTACAAAAATATTTTATTTTCAAAGACATTAAAAACCCATTTTTTATTCGAAATAATAAATTTGTTTCATAAAATTTTATTTTGATATATGGGAATTATAATTAAAATAATATATTGAAACTGAATAAAGATCAAAATTTAAGTTAATACGAGATTAATAAGATACTGATTACTAGGAGTCATGAGAGGGATTGATCCTTACTCGTGATTGTAACTAACTCTTGAACTTTTTATATGATCTCTAGTATTATCGTAGACCTTGAAGTTTGTTTTTAAGGGTTTTATAACCCTCAATATACAAATTCCGATAGGTGAGCAATCTCACCTAGCCAAAATAAATTGGTGGCAACTCTAAAATAAATGATTGTTTCGTAATGACTATTAAGGGTTAAATCGAGTAAAAGATTCTGTTGACTATTCAGTCCCCAGACACAAAAATAAAAAAAAAATGATATGACCCGAAACTAGGAAATAATGATATATATATATATATAAGAACAAGTGGTACACTTGCCTTTTAAGTCAAGCTGGTCAGGGTGTACAATCGGGCCATTTTATGACAGCCCTTAAAGTTTGCAAAATTACACTGTGACCCTATAATGGCTTAAAATACTAAAAATATTCCTAAAATATTCTAAATACCCTAAATGGCTAATTTAGTGTGAAAGATGACCTGATTGATCCTAAAATGTAAGATTTGCTAAGTGGACTTAAAACTTTTTTAAATTTTCAATTTAATCCATAAATAACTAAAATTACAAACAAGCATCAATACTCATCAAAAACCACATGGAAGATTTATCTAATATCCTTATAACCACTCAGCCAAGCATATTTGACCTTGGAATTTTTTTCAATTTTACAAATAAGCCTTTAAACTTTTTAAAATTATAAAGTGACCTTAAAAGACCAAAAATGCATGAAATGCACTTAATCATGTTCAAAATGTATGAAAAACATCCCTAAAGGTCCCTTGATTCATTCGGCCAAGCATAGATGGCCTTGGAATAATTTTTTAACTTTTGCAATAAAGCCTCTAAATTTTCCAAAATTATGAAATGACTAAAAAAAAAATCACTAAGGCTAAGGCTGGGAAACACCTATCCAAAGGCTTAAAATTTTTTGAAAAATTATCTTAAATGACATGAAAGCAAAAATGAAAAAACTTCTCCAAGCCCCCCAATCATGTTTGGCTTTCATCAAAAAACCAAAAATATTCATTTTAATATTCCTAACTGTATCACAAGATAAACATATATCCTAGCTACTACCAAACTCATATCATCATCAGTTATGCATGAAATTATGAAAATGAACAAATAGCATACTTTATGAATATCTACATGAAAATGCCAAGGAAAAGAGCATAAAAATTACATGTACATATTTACATGCTATGATAACATTATTTTCACAAAAACATATGGTAAACCACAACCAAGTCATTGTTAAAGAAAACATGAACAAATAATCCAAAACATGGTTTATGGCTTTTACACTTGGCCTTCAAACATGGATTAATACTCCATGAGCACAAGTACTCATAACTCTCCTCAAAGGAAAGAAAAATGAAGTTGAAATAGAAAAGATGAACTAAGATGACAATATTTGTAGAGAACTACCTTTAAAACTTGAAAATTATGAAAGAAAGTTTAAAGATTTTGAAAGAAAAACTAATTTTTTTGCCAAAAAAAATTAGGAAAAGAAATCTAGATATAAATAGAAGGAGGTTTGAACAAAAGGGGGTTTGAAACCTTTTTGGCTGAACATGTAGAAAAAAGAAATTATTTAGATTTTTTTATTAAGGTTAATTAATGCTTAGCCGTAATTCATGTTGCTTTTTGTCAGACACCACCATGCTTTAGTCATATAGTTTGTAACTGGCTATCTAGCTTCATGATGATTTCTTGCCTAACTTTATGGCATAGTTAGAATGGAACTAAAACAATTGGAAGAGAATTCAATTTCAACGAAATTGGATGAAATTAAAATGAATTATGTACAAAGAAACTTAAATTACAAATTTATATGCATAAAAAATTTGAAAGTAAAGAAATAAATGAAATTAAGATGCAAGAAATCCTAATTGGGAATTCCATAAAAACTGAATTGGAAAGATTAAATTATTAGAAATAAAAATTCAATTAAAACTCATGTATTCAAATAAAATAAAATTTCATATAATAAATTCAATTAAGAAATTAATCGAGTGGGAAATAACAATAGAAATCCATAGGAAAATTTTTGAGCCAAATGGATTAATTTGAATAAATAAAAGAATTTATTAAAGAAAGGAAAAAAAATAATGGACTTTGTCAGAAACTCAAAATAAGCTTGGTGGCCTAGTTGGAACAACCAAATGGGCTTACTAGGCTTGTTAGAAATTCTAAATGGGATTGTTGCAGAATTCATGGGCTTTAAATAGAAATTCCTTTGGTCTAAAAAAATAAATGAATAAATAAAATAAGTGGAAAAATATTCGCTAATTGAGAATTCAAATAAAATTTTTCATTAAAAAATTCCAAGTCAAGGAAATTAATTAAAAAGAACCTTTATGGGAATTTGGAAGAAAAATGTCCAAAAATAAGAAAATTCTAAAATATAGGGCCCAAAGAAATTTGATACATTAAATAAAAACTTTCATGTTATGAGAAAATAAAATTAATGGGCGTCGCAACATGCCCTGGGGTGGATCATCACGGATCTATGCGTGCATACGACTTAAAATATTTTTCTGACTTGGAAATGTCTTCTTAACTGAGACTTTTCCTTCGCGACGTGATGAGAATGAGAAAGTATGGATTCTCGACTTATGATACAGTGAAGGGGACCATAAGATGAATTGCTCATCTTATTGGTCTCGAATGACCATCACGAAATGGCCAATGCTTAGAGTCGCCACCAATCATTTTAGGCTAGACATGACTAGATGCCTATTGAAACCTATGTTTTGAGTTATGAAACTCAAAACATCGATCCTGTGGTCTACGTAATACAAAGATTCATCGTTTAGGTTTGGGAATTAGTTACACAGGATGAGGTATGAACTTTTTCGCGACGCTCGAAATTGGTACCTTACTAGCTAATCTTATCTCGGTTTCAATTCTTTCGATCTTACCTAGTCACTATTTCGATATAACCCTCTTTTAATGCATGAATCTTATAGAAATACAAATTTAAGTTTTGATGAAAAAGATTTAATCTCATATATGCCCCGGAGAGATAGGGAATATGGAAATTTTTAATAAAATGACCTTTAGATTTTACTTTGAAAATGGAATGTTTCACTTTGGACATTGGAGAGATACGCACGCGGAACCTTGCCTTTAATTTTATTTGAAATGATTTGAAAACATGAATGCAAATAATCATCACAAAGAAATCACATTAGTAAGGCAACAAATGAAGTAACATAACATGGATCATTTAATGCAATGATAAAGAAAAGGGATAGACTATTGGAATTTATCTCGCAATTGGCATCGATTATTTGGGAATACCGAATCAACAATTTTCGAGATGCATTTGGGTTTCTTGATTGAACGGGGTTTGTTTGACACATTCATGAAAGTTTGGAAAAAATTTAATTGTAGTTGAAAAATAAGGTTGGAGTATCCCCTTGAAAAAATAAGGTTAAAGCATCCCCATGGATGACAAATAATTTTCACAAAGAAAGATTTTTAAATCTTGACAATTTTGAAAAGCGGCGTTGGAGTATCCCCTTAGAAGGTCGGGGTTGGAGTATCCCCATGGATGACAAACAATTTTGACAAAGAAAGATTTTTTCAATCTCGACAATTTTAAAAAGTGGGGTTGGAGTATCCGCTCGAAAGGTCAGGGTTGGAGTATCCCAAAAGTGACACGTTTGACACTCTTTAGAGAAGTCGAGTTGGAAAACTTAAGTTGACAAAACTTTGTGATTTAGGAAATGTGTGAGCATTTCGACGATTTTTGGTAAAAAAAATTATTATGAATGAGGATGGAAAGATGTAAAATATGTTTGTGCCTTGATATGAGCCTATGGGAGGTCAAAGCATATTCTTGAAGCTGATCGTGGTGATACGGTGACATTTGAATGTCTCGAGACAAGGCTCGGGAAACACCTCAATTTTGACCACAACTGAAAACAGGGGACAGCATCGCACCATCCCGCTTTCCTAATTTATTCTGGATTGGTTTGAAGGCTTTAGAAGGTGGACAAGATATCGTTAGAAAGCTAATTCAACAAAGGTCAATCTAAAAATATTCCCAATATTCCAAAACATCACTTTCTAGGGGAATAAATTTTTAGGTTTAGATTAATTTTGCTGCTGGCAGAGCATACGAGGGACAAGGTGTGTCCAAATTTGAAAAATCATTCCAGACTCATTTGGTATCAAAAAATTGCAAATAATACCTTTCTGGAAAGGGAATTTCATGAAATGTTTAGGAAAATTGTTGGATGGATTTGGAAATATTTTTTAATAGGTCTAAAGGGCCCAACCACAATGCACTTTGTTAACTCTAGGGATTCCAGATAGTCTAGGTTTGAAAAATCATAACTCTTTCTTTCGTACTGATCCGAGGGTGCATAAGACATCGTTTTAAAGATATTTGACACACTTTGAGACAAAAATATCAGAAAATTCATGAAAAATCATTTGGGATTTTAAAGTGATTTTTCAATTTGCAACAGTTGTGCTACTAGTAGGGGACAAAGTAAAGCAGGGGATATTTCTTACTTTCTTTATGTTTACGGGTCCAAACTCGAGTCATTAACATTCGAACATTCATGACTGAAGGGAAAGAGTGGCATGAGCATCACGAACTCATTTGCACAGCCCCAAAGTAGTTTGGGATGATGAAAAAGCCTGTTTATCATATAACTCAAGGTTTTGACTAAAAACAAGCATAAACATTTTAGGAATAAGTGGAAGGCCATTTTTGTTGGAAAATAAGAACATTTAAGCTCGTTTAACCAAGATTCTAGATCTGGAAAACTTAATTTTTCCTAAAAAAATTTTTCTAACTTTAAGGAAAATGCTAAGTTTGTGCTAGTCCTCATTGGTTGAGTTTAACATGCTTGGCTTGGGGAGGTTTTGAAAATCAGTTGTTGATAGCCATCAAACATGCATTTTGACAAGGGGAAAACAACAAACATAAAAGGAGATGGCACATAACATGAATAGGGATGCTAACTTTACCAATGGTCTAGACAAAGAAAGTGTTATGCGCTTTGACAAGAAAATGTTATTGATGCTAAAAATGATAATGATTCATGCAAGCTAGTGTGTAAATGTGCTTGAAATGGGTTAGGCTAATGATTCATATATGGATTAATCATAACAAGATGCATGGATATGGCATAAAATGCATGAGCAAGAGCTATCAAAATAATGAGGATGAAATGAGGCATTTTGCACATTAAAGGGGCATTAAGGCATCCAAATCCTAAACTACCACAACCAAAAGCCATAATAATGCATGATAATCCTAAGAGGATAATGGAAACATGCAGAGCTCACTAAAATGAAGAAGGTGTTGAAAAATGGAAAATGAAAGTGATAGAGTAAGGAGTTATACCAACAAAACTTTAATTTTTGGCCAAATAGTTGGAGCAATAGAGATGGCTCAAATTCCCTCTTTTCCTTGTTGTTAATAAGTAAAGAAAAGAGAAAAACAATGAGGTTTTGGTTCTGGTATAGATTTGGGTGATTTTTAGAGTATGTAATAGTTAAGAATGAGTGTTCTAGGGCTGTTTTTGGGTGGTGAGTAAAGAGCTACAGGATTTTGGTTTTCTTGATGTAGGAATGTTTTTGGAAGCTAAAACAAGCTGGAATTCAAAAGTCTCTCAGCTGAGATCTACATAGTCTATTTATACCAGCATTTTGGAAAGAATTTAGAGGTGTTTTTGGTCATTTCTCAAAGGGACAAAGTGATGTCAGCTTGATGGCTATAGAGTGGCTATAAGGAGCAACTTGCTACCAATGTGATGGACATAGGGT
This sequence comes from Adansonia madagascariensis, assembly GCA_038381835.1. NCBI lineage: Eukaryota > Viridiplantae > Streptophyta > Magnoliopsida > Malvales > Malvaceae > Adansonia > Adansonia madagascariensis. Next base: position 16,456 of record JBBYHL010217614.1, read on the forward strand.
GGCTGGTTTAAATGCTGAAATGAATTTCCAGCAAGTAGGGTGGTTGATGGTGAACTTGGTCAACAAACTAGGGAGTAGTAAGGTGATCATGTGACGTTAACCTTTTTTATCTAATTTAGACTTCAAAAAAATGTTTTGATTAATTCAAAAGTCTAAATTCGTAATCTAATATGGGTTTTAATCTTTTTGGATGCAAATAAATGAGTTAAAATCGAGTTTTGGGTCAATGGTGGATGAGTTAAAAATGCTCGAACCATAAAAAATGGCCTGTATGTATCGATACATTTAGTCCAAAAACCTTGAGTCCATTGTATCGATACTATGAACTATTGTATCGATACATTTCTTTATAAAATGCATGTTTTGGTCTTGGCGTGGCCTAGTATCGATACATGAGCTCCTGTATTGATACATAAGTTCATGTATCGATACATTTACATGTTTTATTGATACAAATAGGGACATTTCAAATTTTGGCATGTTGAAGCATTATATCGATACATGAAAACCATGTATCGATATATTCAAGCAAAATTATGAATTTTCTCATACCTTTTGTCCTTGGACACCTTGAACTACATCCTTTGATGCCATATTTTTGCATTTACCTTTGATATGATCCGTAGGCCTTCTTCACTTCTTTAAAATACTTTTTTGTCGGGCGATGATCATTACCACCTCTCACATCTGTGCTCCAGAAGGCCTCAACAAAATAAGGTGTATACAATTGCCCATCTTTGACCGTTGCTAAGATTCAAGAATAGGGCAAAGATGAATAGACACTATTTTATCCGAGGTGGAATGATGCTCCCTTGAACACTAGGGTGTTAAGTTTTCTAAGGTTTGACCCCCTTAGGTAGGTGCAGAGTATCATGGATTTTTTATGTAGGTGTTGCCCACTTGTGCGGACTTTGACTTAAACTTGGGTGCCACCAGCTAATGTGGGCTTTAATTCGAGTGCCACCAGCTCGTGTGGGCTTTGACTCGGGTGCCGCCAGCTTGTGCTGGCTTTGACTCAGACTTGGGTGCCACCAGCTCGTGTGGGCTTTGACTCAGGAGCTGTCAGTTTATGTGAACTTTAACTTAGACTAGGTGCCACCAGCTTGAATGGGCTTTGACTTAGACTCGAGTGCCACCAACTCATGTGGGCTTTGACTTGGGTGTCGCCAGCTTGTACGGGCTTTGACTTAAACTCCAGTGCCACAGCTCATATGGGCTTTGAAAAGGGTGCCACTAGTTTGTGCGGGCTTTGACTTAAACTTGGGTGCCACCAACTCGTGTGGGCTTTAACTCAAGTGCCGCCAGCTTGTGCGGGCTCTAACTTAGACTTTGGTGCCACCAACTCGTGTGAGCTTTAACTCGGGTGCCGCAAGCGTGTACAGGCTTTGACTTAGACTTGGGTGCCACCAACTCATATGGGCTTTGACTTGGGTGTCGTCAGCTTGTGCAGGCTTTGACTTAGACTTGGGTGCCACCAGCTCATGTGGGCTTTAACTCAAACTTCGATGCCACTAGCTTGTATGGGCTTTGACTCGAGTGTCGTCAGCTTATGCAGGCTTTGACTCAGACTTGGGTGCCATCAGCTTGTGTGGGCTTTGACTTAGGTGCCTCCAACTCGTGTGGGCTTTGACTCAGACTAGGTGCCACCAGCTTGCATGGGCTTTGACTTAAACTTGGGTGCCACCAGCTTATGTGGGCTTTGCCTTGGGTGCCACCAGCTTATGCGTACTTTGACTCAGACTTAGGTGCCACCAGCTTGTGTAGGCTTTGACTCGGGTGCCGTCAGCTCATACGGGCTTTGACTCAAACTACGTGCCACTAGCTTGTATGGGCTTTGACTCAAACTTGGGTGCCACTAACTTATGTGGGCTTTAACTTAGACTAGGTGCCACCAGCTCGTGTAAGCTTTGACTCAGGTGCCGCCAACTTGTATGGGCTTTGAAAAGGGTGCCACTGACTTGTGGGCTAGGCTTTGAAAACGTTCCACTAACTTGTGGGCTTTGAAGGGGTGCCATTGACTTGTGAGCTTGGAAAAAGGTGCCATTGACTTGTGGGCTTTTAGAAAGGTGCCAACGACTTGTGGGCTTTTAGAAAAGAGCTCCTGACTTGTGGGCTTTAAAGAGGGTGCCACTGACTTGTGGGCTTGGAAAATGGTGCCACTAACTTATGTCCTTTAAAGGGGTGCCACCTATTTATGGGCTTTAAAGGGGTGCCACCTACTTGTGGGCTTTGAAAAGGGTGCCACTGACTTGTGGGCTTTAAAAAGAGGCCACTGATTTATGGGCTTTGAAGGGGTACCACTGACTTATGGGCTTTAAAGAGGTGCTACTGACTTGTGGGCTTTGAAGGGGTGCCACTGACTTATGGGCTTTGAAAAGGTGCCATTGACAAAGTTTTTCATAAAACTTCTAATACTAGTTTTTCTTAGTAGAAGTTCATGACAAAATTTCCTGATGAAAGGGTTTTGACACTAGTTCTTAACAAAATTCTTCATAAAACTTTTGACGAATGTTCTCGACAAATATTTTTTATGATTGTTTCTAGACAACAATTTCTTGACACTGGCACTTTAACAGTAGTGGCTTGATAAAAAAGGTTTTGACATGAGGTGATGAGAAAAAAAAGACCTTACCTAAATGAAACTTGGTTTGCGAAGCTTAGAGTTCTTACCAGGAATTCTTTAGAGGTTCAGTAAACCTAGCTTGAAATGATATTGTAAAAATGATAATGTGTGATGGTAATATGAGTGCATGATATGAAATGCTATCATGGTTACATGATGTGAAGTCTAATATGGAAGATAGTCGTAGTTCTCCTTGTACGTCATTCAAGCTCTCATAGGGATGGCGATTTGTCTTTGATGCAACTATAGATGGAAATTTTCCTAATCCTGCTGGGGATTGTAGGTTGTCCCGGCTCCACTAGGGATATGACCAAAAATCTATTCTCAAGAGTTTGGATTGTCACGTTTCCCGATTCGGGAGGCTCAATCATTTTCCTGACAATTGGAAGGCATTGTCAGCAATTTAGAGACGATTCAACTAATTAGGTTGATGTCTTTGGTTTCGATAAGATTCTAATATAATGCATGGGTCGATTTTTGATTAGCTTAAAATGGTTTTTCTTGAGATTTGGCTTATGAAAGCAAGAAATAGTTTGGTGTATGGTCATGCCGAGCAGGCATTTGGATATGAAAAGTCCATGATTTTGATGGGCGTGAGCTGAGTTTCTTGTGCTTTTCTTTTCCTTTCGATGTAATATCAAGATGCCTGATGCATATTTCAGTTGATTATTAAACATTATCAACTAAATGACAAGTATAATGTGAATTGTACAGGGGCTAAAAGAAACAAGGCAATATTTATTCAAGACAACAAAGAGACATAACTTGGTATATCTTTTGACAAACAAGGGATAGGGTAGCTAGAATGATGATCTTTTGGGCAGAAGATGCCTCTGACAATCATGACATGGATGTTTCTTAGGTGCTTTCCAGGATCTTTCTCGAACAATAAATGTGACTAGTATGAGTTGATCTTCAGAATATCCCTAGGATTAGTTCGCTTTATTCTGTAAGTGCTGTCAGTTTATGCCCTATCAAAATTGATCTTCTCAAATTACCCTTGCAGGTTTTCAACTGTAGTTGGGTTGGTTGCCTAGATGCCCTTTTTGGATTTTCATCTGGACCCCCTTTTTTTTTTTGTTTTTTGTTTTGGTTTTCTTCTCCTTTTTTTTTTATTTTTGTTTTGTTTTTTCGTTTCTTTGTGTTTTTTTTGTTTTGTTTGTTTTTTTTAAATATGATTTTCCAGGTTTTCGCCCTCTACGTGTAATGTTTCTTGATGGAATATGAGTTGACTGGGTTAGACAAGGCATTGTTGTCCATGTTTGACAAGATGAAGGCCCTTTCGGAGAAGGCTTGCTTGACGACATATAGTCCTTCCCAATTAGGAATCCACTTGCCCTGTGCATCTTTGTGAATTAGGAGGATCTTTTTCAATACCAATTTGCCTGGGTGAAATTATCGTGGGTGCATCTTTTTGTTGTGGGCTCGGATCATGCATTTTTTATGCATTTGACCATGGCAGATGGCTTTCATGCATTTTTCCTCAATGAAGTTGAGCTGGTCATATCTGTTCTTGACCTATTCCTCCTTTTCAAGTTTGGTTTCCATCAAGACTTGAGAGAAGGGATCTCAACTTTGATGGGCAATACAATTTTCATCCCATAAACAAGGAAGAATGGGGTAGTGCTTGTGGAAGTTTGAACTGAGGTCTGATAGGCATGAAGTGCAAAGGATAGCTTCTTATGCTAGTCTTTATAAGTCTCAGCCATTTTTTCAACTATTCTTTTGATGTTTTGTTGGCCACCATGACTGCCCCATTCATCTTTGGGAAATAAAGATAGAATTATGATGCTAGATCTTGAACTGTAAGAAGTCTCATGGTTTATGATGCTGGATCTTGAACTGTAAGAAGTCTCATGGTACGGAGCTTTCTTTGAAACCTTTTTCAGGATCAACTTCACTAGCTCAAATTGACTATTAAAATCAATCTTCAAAGACCCATCAGACACATCCATGTTACTGTTATCAGGACACCTGAAAGGGTAAAGAAACAAACATTGCAAAAGGCACACACACAACCTGGGGATTTGAATAAGAATAGAGACAAAAGAGTAACTCAGATAAAGAGATTGAAAAGTGATGTAAGCACGTAATATGGAATGATATAAGCAAAAGTTATTTCATCGATGATGTTTGATAAAAATGCCCCTTACATGGGACACCTACCTACCTTTGGACGAGGGCAAGTAAGTTTTCATTTCTTAACATTATATGAAAGGGATAGAAAAAGTGCAGAGGCTTCTGTCATGACCTTGTCATCAAAATCAGGTCTTGGTGGGAAGACACAAATTCCATGGCTAGATATCGATCATGTTTGCAGCTGGCTCAGTGTGGTTTGGTAAAGGATTAGTAGCAACATTTGGTACCTAGTTCGTCCCAAACTGTAAGAATTTTGAGTTGATTAGATTTTGCACATTTTGTTTGAAATACAAACAATTCTCAATGTCATGCCCCACTACCCCAACATGGTACCATTGCAGGTATTATGGCTTCTTTTCTGGGACATAGATTGGGGCCACTAAATGATTTTGGAGCAAGGTTTGGTAGAGCTCCTTATAGGTCACAGGGATATGGGATCAAAATGTTGTCTTGGTTGATTCACACCTCGATTACCAGGTGCATTATTAGTTGTTTGATTGGTATTTTGGTGAACTTATGGAGGGTAGCTTTATGATAGTTTAGTGGGAGTGCAAATGATGGGTTATAGGTTGTGGCATAAACTGGCTGCCGGGATATTGCGATGGGATAAGAATATGGATTGCTTAAGTAGCAAGGGTTGGGTGCTTAACACTGTCTTGGCTGAGATGAGCTAGCATAATTTATGGCATTGGCTTCTCCTTCTTTCTTCTTACCGACAATAGGCTTTTTACTCAATCCAGCTGTTTCCCCAATAGATATTCTACCATTCTTGATGGTGGCATCGATCATTTCTCTAGAGAGAACCAAGTCTACGAATTTCTTGGTGGCATTCCCTATGAGCTTTTCGTAATAAGGAGCATATAAGGTGTGAATGAAAGTACTATCATCTCTTTTTCTGCAAGGGGAGGCTAGACTAGGGCTACTTTTTCTCTCCACCTTTAGGCATATTGTCTAAAACTTTCAGTGGATCTCTTCTCAAAATTCATCAGGGAAAGTCGATCTGGCACCCAATCCAACACATGCTGGTATTGATTTAGAAATGCCTTAGCCAAGTCAGCCCATGATTAGATTTTCACATTATTTAGCTTAATATAGCACCGAGCTGCTACCCCAAGAGGTTGTGTTGGAAGCAATGGATGAGGAGCTTTTCATCTTTCTCATACCCGACCATTTTTCGTAGGTATATTCAGACATGGACAGAAAGGTCAGTGGTTCCATTAAACTTCTCAAACTCTGGGACTTTGAACTTTAGGGGAATGACAAGGTTGTACACCAAAGATGATGATTGTGCATCAAGAGCTTCGAACTTGTCACTCTCCTCGATAGCTTAGAGGCATTTTTCCAGTAGCTAGAATTTGTTCACTTCTTTCGTAGTCATGGTGGACTTTTGACCTTCTATTTTATCTGGTTCCTTATGATCAAGGGTTTTTCCAGTAGCTAGAATTTGTACACTTCTTTCGTAGTCATGGTGGACTTTTTACCTTCTATTTTATTTGGTTCCTCATGGTCAAGGGTTATTGGATCCACCGATGAAACTCCTATGTTCACCCCTTAAGTATCGAGAATGAATTGACCTACTGCAATGGGATTTAGGTAGATGACTAGCAGAGCCTGAGCAGCAGGTGGAGGAGCAGGCCATTGTTCTTGTCTAGCTTCCCCTTGGGCGAGTTTTGGATTATTGGCAGGGGGACCTTCTGCGTTGGGAGGATCATTCCTTGTTTCAGCAATGCTGGCTTGCCCTTTTTCTTTCACAGAGGCTTTCATTAGTTCCATAAGTTTCACGATTTGAGCTTGCATTTGCATTGTTGACAGAACATTTGGTCTTATGATTCCTTAACCATTAGCTCAAGTCACTCAATACGAGCTTCATGATCACTCTCCACGATTTGTTTATGGTGTCGCGTGTTGTAACGATGCAGGATGTTAGGTTCCGTTTTCTTGATTGACCTCGGAGTCCCTTGTACTTTTATGGCCCAATTCTCGTATTAGACTTTTACTTGAAAATGTATTTATTGATGAGCGTTTATGATGCAATGATGAGTTAAGATAATGCATGATTGATGCAAGTGTAAAAAAGGTGAAAGTAAATATGCATATGCATTGGAGACAATTGAATCCTGAAACAGCTTCATATATAACATCTTTCATAATGCCACAAAAAGGTCCCTTGCTGAACACCAAACCAGAACAATTATCCCAAAATGATGACAGTCATGACAATTATGATGAGATGATGCATGCGCCAAAACACAAACAAAAGGAAACAAGTTAGTGAAATGTATAAGAGACAAATGTAAGAAATTAAAGAATTTGAGAACATCAGAGAAAAATATTCATAACATGTCTCAACCAAGGTGGTGAGACAAGAAACGGGCAGTGTATCAACATGCAAGGATGCAATCTGCCCTTCATGAGGCGATGCAATATCTTATTTGATAGAAAATAACCGACCAATAGTAATATTTGTTTATCACCACTAGTGCGGATGCGTGTTAAGCCGTGACTCGGACAGCATAACGGCTTACAGTATAGACATTATGAACGATGTTTTTTGTTCACCATTACTTATTTACAAAGGTTAGCCATTGCTCGGGTGGCACGATCGCATGCCTTGATAAATGATAAAAATGCATATACGGGTGACAATTGTATACTCATTGTCACCTACATAATTATGGTAATTAAGAGTAAAGGTTAAGAATGTTTCCCTGAGTGACCCTATTCTTCGAGTATTCTAGCACCATTCCAGTATGGTTTGACATGGTTTAGCTCATAGGGCTCACTATATGAGGTTTAATTTGACGCCTAAATAGGTATCCGAATTGCTCTTTCGTTCAATAAGGACAATCGAGGGACCCCGATCCTAAACCCATCACGGGTTTGGCGAAACGGGTTTGATCCATTGGATGTATTTCCCTATGCAAATGCGAAAGGTTACTTATAAGAGACATAGATAATTTACATCCAGGAAGTTATTGCTATGCTTATGAGGAGGGTTACTCATGAAGGTGTATAGCTCACTTCCTCCTAATGATTGGGTCATAACAATGCCATGGAGTTTGGTGGGACACTAATGCACATGCAAGTGCGTGATGTGTGATGGGGAAACGATCAAACCTTTTTGTTTACTTTCGTATTACTATTTTTATTAAACTGATGATTATTCAAAAATAAGACAATCCTGACAATCATGCCAAACAAAAGATTAGTTGACAAAATGAAAAAAAAAAAGGTTATAGTTAAATAATGACTGAAGATCGAAAGAACCGGGAACCTAGCAAGACACGGCTAGTTATTGGCTTAACTCTCTATACAGTCCTCAGTGGAGTCGCCAAGCTGTCGTAACGTGCCCCGGGGTGGATCCTCGCGGATCTATAGGTGCATAGAACTTAAAATATTTTTCTGACTTGGAAATGTCTTCTTGATCGAGACTTTTCCTTTGTGATGTGATAAGAATGAGAAAGTATAGATTCTCGACTTGTGATACAGTGAAGGGGACCATAAGATGAATTGCTCATCTTATTGGTCTCGGATGACCATCACGAAATGGCCAATGCTTGGAGTCGCCACCGATCATTTTAGGTTAGGCATAACCGGATGCCTATTGAAACCTATGTTTTGAGTTACGAAACTCAAAACATCAATCCCGTGGTCTACGTAATACAAAAATTTGTTGTTTGGGTTTGGGAGTTGGTTACACACGATGAGTATGAACTTCTTCGCGACATCCAAAATCAGTACCTTACTAGCTATATCTTATCTCGGTTTCGATGCTTTCAATCATACCTCATCACTAGTTTGATATAACCCTCTTTTAATGCATGAATCTTATAGAAAGACAAATCCAAGTTTTGATGAAAAAGATTTAATCTCATATACACCCTGGAGAGATGGGGAATATAGAAATTTTCAATAAAATGACCTCTAGATTTTACTTTGAAAATGGAATGTTCCACTTTAGGCACTGGAGAGATACCCACGAGGAACATTACCTTTAATTTTATTTGAAATGATTTGAAAACATGAATGCAAATAATCATCACAAAGAAATCACGTTAGTAAGGTAACAAATGAAGTAACATAGCATGGATCATTCAATGCAATGATAAAGAAAAGGGATGGACTATTGGAATTTATCTAGCAATTGGCATCGATTATTTGGGAATAACTGAATCGATAATTTTCAAGATGCATCTAGGTTTCTTGATTGAACAAGGTTTGTTTGACACATTCATGGAAGTCCGGGAAAAAATTAATTATAGTTGAAAGACAGGGTTAGAGTATCCCCTCAAAAAGATTGAGTTAAAGTATCCTCGTGGATGATAAATAATTTTGATAAAGGAAGATTTTTAAATCTTGACAATTTTGAAAAGCGAGGTTGGAGTATCCCCTCAGAAGGTTAGGGTTGGAGTATCCCCATGGATGACAAATCATTTTAACAAAGGAAAATTTTTTCAATCTTGACAATTTTGAAAAGCAGGGTTAGAGTATCCCTTCGGAAGGTCGGCGTTAGAGTATCCCAAAAGTGACACATCTGACACTCTTTAGAGAAATCGAGTTGGAAAACTTAAGTTGACATAACTTTGTGATTTAGGAAATGTATGAGTGTTTTGACGATTTTTGGCAAAAGAAATTATTGTGAATGAGGATGGCAAAGATGTAAAATAGGTTTGTGCCTTGATACGAGCCTATGGGAGGTCAAAGCATTTTCTCGAGGCTGATACAGTGATTCGGTAACATTTGAATGTCTTGAGACAAGGCTCGGGAAAACACTTCAATTTTGACCATAACTAAAAACAGAGGATAGCATCGCACCATCCCTCTTTCCCAATTTATTTTGGATTGGTTTGAAGGCTTTAGAGGGTGGACAAAATACCGTTAGAAAGCTAATTCGACGAGGGTCAATCTAAAAATATTCCCAATATTCCAAAACATCACTTTCTAGGGGAATAAATTTTTAAGTTCGGATTAATTTTGCTGCTGACAGATTATACGAGGGACAAGGTGTGTCAAAATTTGAAAAATCATTATGGACTCATTTGGTATCAAAAAATTGCAAATAATACCTTTCTGGAAAGGGAATTTCATGAAATATTTAGCAAAAATGTTGGATTGATTTGGAAAAATTGTTTAGTGGGTTTAAAGGGCCTAGCCAATACACATTGTAACTCCAAGGATTCCAGACAGTCTAGGTTTGAAAAATCATAACTCTTTCATCCAGACTGGTTCGGGGGTGAATAAGACATCGTTTTAAAGATATTTTGACACAATTTGAGAGAAAAATATCATAAAATTCATCAAAAATCGTTTGGTATTTTAAAGTGATTTTTCAATTTGCAATAGTTGTGCTGCCAGCAGGGGATATTTCTCATTTTCTTTATGTTTACGGGTCCAAACTTAAGTCATTGACTTTTGAACGTCCATGACTGAAGGGAAAAGTGGCATGAGTGTCACGAACTCATTTGCACAGCCCCGAAGTAGTTTAAGATGATGAAACAGCCTGTTGATATCACTCAAGGTTTTGACTAAAAACAAGGCACGAACATTTCGAGAATGAGTGCAAGGCCATTTTTGTTGGAAAATAAGAAGATTTAAGCTTGTTTACCAAGATTCCAAATCTAAAAAGCTTAATTTTCCCCAAATTTTTTTTCTAACTTAAAGTAAAATGCTAAGTTCATGCTAGTCCTCATTGGTTGAGGTTAACATGCTTGGCTTGGGGATGATTTGAAAATCAGCTTTTGACAACCATCAAACATGCATTTTGATAAGGGAAAAACAACAAACATACAAGGGGATGGCACATAACATGAATGGGGATGCTAACTTTACCAATGGTCTAGATAAAAAAAGTGTTATGCGTTTTGACAAGAAAATGTTTATGGATGCTGAAAATGACAACGATTCATGCAAGCTAGTATGTAAATGTGCTTGAAATGTGTTAGGCTAATGATTCATAAATGGATTAATCATGACAAGATGCATGGATATGGCATAAAATGCATGAGCAAGAGCTATCAAAATAATGAGGATGAAATAAGGCATTTTGCA
>JBBYHL010217831.1:0-27255 GCA_038381835.1 Adansonia madagascariensis
TTTTTTAAACTATAAAAGGTAAGTGTATTTTCTACTAAATCTTAAAGGATAAATGTACTTTTCCTTTCTATTTTATATAGAATATTAAAAATCCTAGAGGATTAAACATGCTAGTATTATTAAAGCAAATGTTGAAGGGTATCAAAACTATCGCCTCATTGTATACATAAAGAAAAAGGTAAAGTACAAAAAACCTCCTATAGTTTAAGGTTAATAACACTTATATTTTTATGCTTTAAAAATTAACATTTATCTTTCTATGCTTTCTTTCCTCTACAATGGACTTAACGTTGTTAAAAAATAATTTGAAATGTCTATTTTGCCATCAAGGTGATTTTTTTTTACTATTTAACACTGACAGGACATGCCTTCTCTCTTCACACCACCTTCTTTTTTTCTCTCTCTCCTCCTCCACTCTAACCACATGCTTTCAGGCTTTTACATTTTCCATTTCTATTCAAAACTCAAAAAGAACAAAAGAAATACAAACTCTATTTCCCCTTTTCTTTGTTCAAAATCCACAACATCTCTAAAGAGGATATGGATTTGAATCTGTCCACCTACAATTGATTGTTGTAGATGGCAAAAATAATATAAAGAAGAATTTAGAAGAAGAAGAATATAGTTAAGGGGAAAGAAGAGAGAGAGAGAAACTCAATATTTCATTAACAAAACAAACCTAATAATTAAAAACGTCTAGAATAATAACTCACAAAACAAAAAAATTAGAAAAAAAATGAATAAAACTGAAAGAGAAGGTCTCGAACACATATATCAATCTCAAGCTCCCAGCTTAAATAAGTAAATAACTTTTTTAAATGTTATCATATTATTGTAAACTTTCCCCATGTGACAAAATTTATGTATAAAATAAAATAAAATCTGATCAAAGGGTACAAAAAATGAAATTTTTGTAAAATAAAAAAAATTAGACCTTTTTAGCACTAAGATCAAAGATTTTTTTTAAGAGAAGCCATAATTAAGGTTTTCTTGCTAGACCCCGATGGTCTATAGAAAACTAAATGCGGGCAATCTTATTTTATAACCTATTTAATTCAAGAGAAAAAAATACCCATCAAATTGAAATATTTGAAGAGTAAAAGAAAAAAAAAGAAAAAATGGGCATTTAAATTAAACAAAAAAAAAAAGAAAAAAAAAGAGTAACCATTTTTTCAAATTCTAGGCAATCTCTTGATGAAATATGACTTGGCCTAAGGATTTCAAGTCTATATTTATCAACCCACAACATCTTTGAAGAAAACTTTGCTTATCTTAGAGTAAAAAGGAAATGAGATAAGATAAAATGAAGGAAATAAGAGAGAATGTGGAGAAAAAGATTTGGGCGGAGACTAGGAAAGTGAGATAGATGACAAAGTAGGGTTTTAATATATTATGGGTAAAATGGACATTCAACTTGATTTTTCAACAGCATTAATTCTATTATAGATGGAATGAAAGCACATGAGTAAGAAAGTATCAGTTTTTAAAGTGTTGTTAGCCCTAAACTCCAAGATTTTTATTTATTTATTTTTTGTATTTCAATGAAAATGTATGGAGGAATTGGAAAAATAAGCACTAGTACTAGGAGAGTCAACTACGTGACTGTAGCATCCTTCAGCACTAGCAACCGTAATGATGCCGAAAATTAGGACCGCATTAACAAAATGTCAACGAAACGTCCTATTATAAACAGTACTTTAGCGTCCCTTCTATTCTTCCCTGAATCTTATCCATAATTAAACGTCAGCAGTTGAAATTAAATTTTATTAGTTTTCGAGATGTTGCATTTCATTCCTAATGCCTCCAAACTGTTGCCAACCAACCAACAAAACCATTTTTTCCTTTTTGTTATCCATGAAATCAGGCAAGGGCTCCTAGATCTTGAATTCTCTAGACTCGGTCATACCTACCAAAATGATCTTTCAACAATTGTGATAGTCGGCTCTAGCTTATAGATGGTAGAATATGTTGAACCTCAAAAATCATTCAAACTAATTGAAGATCAAACTTATTCAACTTGAATTGCTTTAAAAATATTTAAACTCGAAACGATTAAAATTAGAGAAAATCCAAGAGAATCTGAAACGTACAACAAAATTTAACATAAAAAAAATCAAATTATAAATAATTTGAAATCCCAACCTGAAAGGAACTGACAGTAAAGCAGTTATTATCAGCTTGACATGTTCCAAACCATTACCGTCCAAACTAGAAACAAGTTGCACGAAGAAAAAAAATTCTAAACCCAAGGTTATCTAAACTCAAGATGATTTGATATTGAAATGGACTTTAACTCACAGCGTATTGATTTGAAGTTTAGGAGTATGCATTTAATTAATTTGATTAATAATTTAATCAGATAAACATTAATCGAAAAAATCTAAATAAAGAGAAAAATATAATATTCTAATTATATTTCAGGTAATTTAATTAAATTCAACTATTTTTGAATTTCTAATCAAATTAAATGATAATCAAAATCTTTTAAGATTCTTATATTAGTAACCGATCATCATTTTTTAATTTGCCAAAATAGATTTAGTTTTAATTGATTAATTCAGTTAAAACAGAATTATCCATACATTCCTAGTGGGGCTTAAGAGACTTTTTTTCTAAATAAAATAAAATAAAATAAAATATTAATAATCAAATATTTTGAAATATATATTTAAAATTGAAAATAAATAAAAATTAAATTTCTATTTATTAATTAATATGCAGAAAAATGGTGGAGTTTTGATTTGATTCAAGTTCCGGACGCGACCAAAAAAAAAAAGTTTCATTTATTGCATTGAATTAAGCGGCAACTACACTAATGCAACAATACTAAGTATCACATGTACGAAGTATACATTAACTTCTACTTAACAAGTCTCGTTATGTGGGTGAAATATATAAAAATTTTGGTAGTTAAGAGAAATTTTAGAAGAATAAAAATAATATTATGTAGTTATCATGAAAGGTAGAAAAGAAAATTTTGGAATAATTATAACTATTGATTTTTAAAACATAAGAAAAAGTAGACAAATGTGGTTTTTGTCACATAAATATTGGATTTTAAAAAATTTTAATAAATTAAAAATAAGTAGAGTTTCAGTAGGTAGTTATATTTTAAAAACGAGTTTATGACCCATATGATACAAGAATTAATTTTATTTATTTAAATATATGTACATAAAATTATTTTTTTTAATTTATATATCTAAATAACATATAATAAGAAAATTAATTGTTCAGAAAGAACATCAAATATATGTGCGAAAATATATGCATTGTTTTGAAAATAAATAAAGTAATGGAGCAAAATAATTAAAAATGATAACAATATATAAACTTTCCACTGAGTCAAGTTAAAATTTTCCATCATCAATTTTATGTGTAAAAATATACTATTTTCCTTTTGATTTAGTTAAGAATATTTTAAAACAAAACATACAATATTTTGGATCTACTAAAGTTGGTTTATTGTTTTCATAATCATAAAGTAGATTTTTCACTTGAAAGTTAAAAATTTGCCTACTTTATTTAAATTAAGATAAAGAATATTTAAAATGAAACCTTGTATAATCTTAATCTATATAATTTGATAATTGAATAATTGATATGAATATGACTATTTGATAAACAAAAAAAAAATTTAGGTGTACTTTCATATGTGATATGTCATCATAAATAGATAATTAATTTTTTTTTTGCCTAAGCATATCTCTGTTTACATATCATATATAGCTTTGGATGGTTACGAATATAGACAAAGTATATGCAAAAAAAATGTAATGTATCAATATATGTGTATAAACACATAAATGAACATTAAATTGAAAGTAAAATAAATCTATTGAAAGTAATTATATATAAATTATATGATATATATCACGAAAATTATTTTAAGTTATTGCAAGAGTTTCAACGGCGTTTTTTAAATTTGTAGAATCTATCATGTGATTTAAAAATAAAACAAATCGTGTTTTAGGAATAATAAGTTAAAAAAAATAGGTGAGTGATGTTTTAGTGAGTAATTATAATTTAATAAATATTTAAAAAATACTAAAAAGGAGTCAATAATTATTTAGTATTTTAGTGGGTATTTTTCTAATTAAAAGACTTAAACAACAAAATTTTATTTTATTAATATAACTTTAGTTTGATTTTTATCTAAGTTAACCAATAAAAATAGGAAAAAATAATTTAAAATATTATAATTTACCCTAACAATTACACTATATACACGTTTCAAATAAAAGATAATTATAAAAAATTTATGAAAATAAAAATATTTTTTTTATTTTTTTAATTAAAAAGATATCTCTATATAGTTAATGAAACCTAAATCAAATAAGATTAACTTTTTAAAGTTAAAAATTCTTATTACAATCAAATTTAAATCAAATAGATTAGCATTTAAAGTTTAAAATTTTTTTACAATGATATTAGAATGAAATAGGATTAACATTTAATGCTTAAAATTTTTATTACAATTTAATCTTAAGATAAGATTAATTTTTTAAATTCATAACTCATCACAAGATAATCTTTTAAAAATTTAAATATAGTTGAATAACTAAATTTAAAATATTTGAAAAATGAAATCTTATAATTTTAAAGTAACAAATAATTCATTATTTGACTTATGTATCATAACGATAAGTTACCCATATAGGCATCCATTTTAGCAGATTTTTTATAGTTAGCGTATACCATGTTATATTATTTATATATATTATTAAAAGACACTAATAAAATTGAGTAATTTTTTAGTGGCTGGATTTTCAATCAAATGACTTAAATATCCTTGATTTTATTTTATTATTATAACTTTATTTTGGTTTCTATATATTTCTCTAAATTGAATTAGTATTATTGACTTGTAACACCAAACTCAATTAAGAACATTATAATAGTATAAATAGATACTCTTATTATGATATATCATTGATTTTATAATCTAACTTTTATATATTTTTTTAACTCAATTAATATCACTTAACTTATAATACCAACTCAGTCACAACTCACAAGTCTCATATATAACCAGAAATTTACACATCTGTTATGTGAGAAAAAATATTTAGAAACAAAAAGTTGTGTATAAATAAAATGTAGTTTGTTTAAATAAATAGTTTAAAGAAAATCAGCAAGGTTTTTTAGAAATAAGAAAATAGTTTTTTGTTAAAAAATATTAAATAAAATATTAAAAGACAAGATTATCCTTATTTGGTTTTATGATTTTGTTTTTTTTTTCCCTATACTTTCACTAATTGATTCAATATCATGTGTCTCGTGACATTAAACTCAGTCAAAAACTTTATATAAAATATAGATAATTAAAAGACATGCATGCATATATATAAATACATTTTTTTATCAAAATGTACATACATACATATATATAATATGATTAATGTTCTATGTTTAAGGAGAAAAACTACAAAATATAATAATAATCACATTCATTAAACTTCTAATCTATAGGCTATAATATGAAAACATATAGATGTCCAAATGTTGAGAATTATTTATTAAAATTTTAAATTACCATTTTAATTTTACTATTAATAAGATCTATCTAATTTATAAATAAAAATCTTGATTTCATTGAAAGATTTTTGTTAAATAAATTTACGTGATAATAAATAAAAAATAGTTAAAGTTTATATTAAATTTTTATATTCAAATTTTTAATTTTTATTAACCTTAAAAGTAAATAATTTGTTTCATAAATAAAAGGGTTAAAACTTACACTAAATTTCTTTATCCTTGTATTTTATTATCATTAAAAATAATAAATTGCTTTAATTTGATATGAATTGCAAATGGAATAAAACTTTATATGTTGATACAAATCTCATTAATGATCACTTTATTCTTTTTATTTATTTGTAAAACATACAATTACATGTTCAAAATTCAATGAAACAACGAGAATTTAAGTGTGATATACATGGTCACGTATGCTAGTATGTATAGAAATATGAGTGTAAAAAATCATTTGAACTGACTAAAATAATTATTCTTCACTATATTTCTAAATTATCATTGTAAATAATTTTTTATTATTAATATGTGTTATCTAATCTATAAGGAAGAAGTTTAATTTCATTAAAACACTTTTGTTAAATAAGTTAATTTAATAATAAATAAAAATTAAAAGTTTATATCAAATTACTTCATCTTAAAAGTTCTTCTTTTCCACTAAACTAAAAAAATAAATAAATCAATTTATTCTATATAAATAAAATATTTAAAATTTACATTGAATTTTTATCTTCATAATTAATTTCACATAATATTAAAAATAAGAGGTAAAAACACTTATGCTTCATGTTTGACAAAAAAAACACTTCCTCTAGTTTATTTTGGAAAACACCTATTTACCTTTAAGGTTTGATGCAAAATATACTCATTTCTAAGATATTATTTTTAGGTGAATTTTAAATAAAAAGGCAAACACGTCATTTGTTAATTATTAATCATTTATTTTTATTTATTTTTTATTTTTAACTTATAATTTGTTAACTAAAAACTAATGAGAATTTAGTAAGTCTTAAAATTATCATTAATTACTACTAAATTAAATTCTAATTAAATTATATTCTATTTCAAGTGCATTTTAAATATTTTAAACTTATCATTAATTCAATTATTTATTAACTTTGAAATGAATTATTAAAATATCTTTATTTAAATTAATTTATTATTGTCATTTTAAAATATTAGTGATAATGAAATTAGTTAAAGAAATAAATGAAAACCAAAAGGGAAGAAAGCATAATAGAAATGGTTTATAACTATCTTTCATGAGAATTTATTGAAATAAACTTACCTCTTTTACTTTGAAAAATGCATTTTATCTCTAGAAAAAGTAACTATGTTAACATTTTGTTGATTAAACTAATATTTATTTAAAATTTATTTTAAATATTAGAAATGTGATAATTTTTATTTTTTTTCCCATTTTTAATTTTTGCTTTAAGCAATTTCTTTATCATCAAACTTTTTAAATAATAGCAATTGATTTATTTTTAAATAAAAATAACATAATGTATTAATATCAAAGTTAATATATATAATTGAATTAAAAATATGTTTCAAATATTTCTTAGCATAAAAAAATTTAGATGAGGGGAGCCTAATCAAATCAAGGGTGGGCATGCCATCAGCTTTAAAGAAGGCAAACACTGATACATACATATTACTCACCAAGTAGGATTGCTTGTGGGATTCAAACCTTAGTGCCTACTAAGGTGCTAATGAGTACTTAACCAATTGAACTAATCCATTTTGACATAAGTTTAAAATATTTAACGTGGAAGGTTGACCACCCTATACAATATAGAGATCTACAAGACAAAATAGATTAGAAGGGCTCCGAAATTAGTACTTCAAGGTAAACTTCGATGCTTAAGTTAGTAAGGACTTTGGTGAAGGAGAGGCAAGGCAATTAAATAATAATATGTGATAATTATTAAGCTTAGGGTTTTGAGAGAATACTTCACCTTATATAGATTTCTTATGTGACCTAAGGCTGACTTACCTTTAGACAGGCCCCTTTTCATAATGATTGATCTCAGCCTAAATTAGGTTTAGGCCTTCTTGTATAGGTATAACAATGTCCCCCTAGGATTGGGAATGGTTATAAAGTGACTATTCACAGTCTTTGTGTATTCCTTATATTTTAGTAAGCCAAAAAAGATGCAAATAGAGTTATTTTTTTCGTCAGTTACCAATGCAAAGATTATACTTTGAAATTCAAAATTTGCATGTAATTCTAGAAAATTAAGCATGATCTATGTATAGCTATACCGCATCATTCATTGGGTGGCACATGTCACTATTGTGTGGCTTGAGGTCTAACATTTATAATTATTAATACCGATGGTTTCTTATTGTACGATCTATTAGTCCTTTCATTTTTATCTAAAACTTCAGGTTCTTCTATTTTCCCTAAAACTTTTTTTCTTTTCTTCTAATCTAAAATCCTTTAGTGTTAATGTTAATCGCTAAACTCATTTTTTGATCAATTTTTCTCTAGATGTTTATTTTTGTTTTTGTTTTCTAGTACTACTACTTTTTTCATCATAGTGCAATCATCAAAGGGTTGTTTTTCAATAGTTGCTTCTTAATCATCATGTTTCTATCATTTTATAGTTAAGGATTTATTGCTATTCAACCTTTAATCCAGTTTTGCTTTTCATTTTTTAGTTTTAGGTTTCTTTGATTGTATTGTTTTTCCTCGACTGCACATGCTCTTGAAGTCAGTTGCTAGAAAAGATTAAATAGAGGTTAGCAGTAAGGGGATACAAAAAATTCTATTGAATAGAGTAATGATGATATTATTGAGTCTAGTGGTTGACCTATATTAGATGTAGTGAAAAGGTTTCTATCTTTATAGAAGAGGAAAAAGTACTATAATATCTAAAAGAGTCAAATGGTCAGAAGACTCCCTAAATGTTAACAAAATCCTAGCGATGATAAAGAGAATGAGGATATGCTAGCCATAGGGAAAAATATGGATACAAGTGTAAGATTAATTTGATAGTTGTTACCAACTAACTAGTAGATAGAGGTTTCAACTTCAGCCAATATGAGGTGGCGATCCTAATATGAGACCAAATCTTGACTAGCATTTAGGAAAATAATGTTTTTAAATCTTTTTATATTTAAAGGGGGTTTTCGTTTGCCTTTGGAGCCTTTCTTCTACAATATGTTGAAGCATTATGGCATTTCACCAATTCAACTTATGCCAAATATATAGGTGATGATAGTTACATCCTTTATACTTTGTAAAGAAAAGAAATGTATTCTTTTTATTGAGGTGGTAAAGCATTTATTTGCACTAAAAAAACAAAAGAGTGCTAGTATTATTTATAATTCTGTAGCAAGAGGATGACAACTGGCATCCCTTCCAATGCCTATGTAAAAAATGATTAGTATGTCATAATATATAAGAAGTTAGGCACGAAGTAGGGTTTTTAAAAGTGTGGGGCCATTGTTTACCTTTATGTAACATAAAGGTGTCTTTAACAAACTTTAAGAATGAGTAGAAAAAATTTTTTCTACTAGTAATTAGATCAAGTGCCAAGATTATTTAACCCTTTAAAAGGTTCAACAATATTGTCTTAGGTCTAGGCTTCTATATTTTAAATGATCTTACTTGCCCTATGGATTAAAAAGGTTGATAGAATGCGATTACGTATAAGAAATCTTCAGGTATGTTTCACACCATTTATATATATATATAGTCAAGATAATCATATTGGATTTCTTGACGTATATTTCTTTTACTTATAAAAAATGTACCTATAGGGTCTAGTTCTGTGAGTGGGTTGCCTACTAAAGTAATTGACTTAGAGAGTTCACTTAACAACATCACCAATCTTCACGTAGCCACAAGTGTACCATATGTCAACCTTGCTAAGATAACCATGGGTAAGGTTAAGGGTTTTTTGGTTGAAGATGGATGAGAGCATGCTTAAGCAAACATCTAATGTTCTTTTTTTCAAGGTTGTATATGAGAGGCATGCATTATTATTTTAACTTAGTATTTTTTGAGTGGCTTTGATGTATTTTTGTGTAGAAATGGATCCTGCTACATGTGCTACCTTTGTCAAGCGTGAAGTTAGAAGAGATACTAAGCTCAAGGAAAAGTCTTACGGCAAATGAAAGGCAAATGACAACATAGCGACCCTCTGTTATCTAAGGCTACTTTTAACCTTTTGATCACTAGTTGCAAAAGTAGTGCCTGTCTAAATGGAGCCATAGTGGCTTGCTTCACAAGTACACTTCTTATGGATGCTATGTCCATCTCTAGGAGCTGATCTAATTACTTAATGCCCCTACTTCTATTTTTACTAGTGGCCTTTCTATTAAGTCTATTATAATTTCCCTAAATGGCTCTGATGGAGTGAATCTAAGAGTGTACCAGAGGTATATCCTTGGGGAAACAATCTTCTATTAAGTAGAAAGATTTTGAGTGATTGCAAGGTTGCTTACAATTAGGGTTGTAAGGTGGTGTCTTAATTAGATATAATTTTTTTTGTAGTTGCAGAATCTTACTACTAGCCTTTAATCTAGTTTAGCCAGTATAGTAAAGGTAAACCTCTTTCAGGATCTCTTTATAGTAATTTTCCTTTATACTTGTCATGTGTTTTTAAAATATTATGTCTTATGTGTAGGCTTTGCATTGTCACATGGCATGCACTCATCAAATGTATGCATTTACTGCAAGGCACGAAAAGATAAAAAAGCAGGCTGCAATAAAGAAGGCAAAAGCCTAAGAGTTTTAACTGTAAGTTGACAACTATTCCTTAAGAGGAGAGTGTTTGACGACTTGGCTTTAAAATCTTAGGAAAAAACTACAAAATATAAAGCAAAATTCAAGGGGTTAAAGGCTAAGTTAAAAACAACCAAAAAGGAAATTGCAAAATTATCGAAGGATCTAGCCGAGGCTAACAACGCATATGCCCACTCGTGACTCAAAATTGGTCACAACGACTGCAAAGATTTTAGAGCTGAAGCTACAAATTGGGGAGATAGCTATTTGCATTCTATAAGCATTGAACTAGCGAAAAGAGTCATTCTTGAATCAAATGATGGCTTATGGTGGTAAGTATAGGCAGAGTGCCATGTATAGTGCAAAATTGCTTTGTGGACCCCTAGATCTTAGATACCTATAGTTATCCAAATTATGGGCCTTCTTAAAGGCTTTGATGTCATGATGCCAAGTCAAAAAGATGTGGAGAAGAGGCAAGTTAAAGATGTGGCTTTCATTACTCTTTCTAAACCCAAGGAAATAGAATATGAAGATGAAACGAAGAACGAAAGAGGTGAGCTAGTAGGTCAAATGTTTTTTGATGAATATGTATAGAAAAATGCTTTTTTCATCTGATGTTGGTGCTAGTATTTAAATTATCCAATGTAAATAACTTAGTGAATGTTTTGTAAACATCTTTCATAGTTATTTTTACTATTAACTTTTATTTAATTTATTAGATGGCCTTTATGGGTTTAGTAATTTTTGTGTTTTCTTAAAATGATGCATTATAGCTTATTATTGGTTGTGTAGAACAAGATAACTGTTTATCATTATGGTTTGTCTTATTCTATCATGTTTAGACATGTTCTATGCTGCAACTTGGTGTTGCTTGTTCATATGTTCGAATAGAAAGTAGAGGTTTCAAAGTTTACTTGGATACATTTACATTTTAACTTGGCATCACCTTATATGCCTAAATGGCAAGAGACCTTTGAGGTTAACTTAAGCATGTTTGCATTGCGACTTTGTGTCACTCTCTTATATGCTTAAATAGGGAGTAGACCTTTGAGCTTGATTTGGGTATTTTTGTGTTGCGACTTGGTGTTGCTCGCTTATATGGTTAAATAGCGGGTAAACATTTAAGGTTAATTTAATTATCTAGGCCAATAAAATAGTAAATTGGTTTGGTCTTCGTGTTTGGGCAATAGTCTAGTAGCTTTATTCATAGCTAGGTTCTGCAGGGTTAAAAGTTTTGTTTTTATCATTCTCCGGTGATAGGAGTAGTTCTGGAAAAAACCATGAAGGAACATTCAATGATAAAGTCGGCGAAAGCCTTGTGCTCTAATCACTCTCTTGGGGTTGTAAGTTAAACTGAATTTGTTAAGTTCTGCACTCTATTAAATCATCCATTCAATAGGGTCTACTTTTAAGAGTTTCTCTTTTAAAGGTTGATCAATAAGGACTATTATATGATGAGCATCAAAATATTATTGTTTGCAGCCATAACAATTCCATAGACTAGTTTTTCAATTCTAATGTAATTAATTTCCCTCCCTTGGAGTATCCTATTGACATAGTAGATTGAAAGTTGCACTTTGTTTTCCTTTTTAACCAAAGTAGTTGCTATCATCTCTTTAAATGTAGCCAAATACACATAAACTTTCACGATGTTCAAGGCATCGATAATGGTAGTGAGCAAAGGTACTCTTTTAATTGGTTGAATACCTGCTAAGACTCATCCGTCCATTTATATCTAATGGCTCTTTTGAGTAGCTTAAAAAAAGGCAAACATTTATTAACAAGCTTAAAAATAAACCAATTAAGTGTTGCTACTAAAATCACTTCTTTGGTCGACTTTAGTAGAGCCATTTCAAGGATTGCTTTTATCTTTTCTTGGTTTGCTTCTATGCCATGAGAGGATACCATATATCCTAGGAACTTACTAGTGGCATCTCTAAATATGCACATTGACAAATTGAGTTCCATGTAGTACTTTCGTAACACCTTAAAGGTCTGATCTAGATTATTGACTTATTGTTTGATGGATGTACTTTTCAGTAACATGTTATCCATGTAAACCTCCACGGATCATCCAATATGATCTTTGAAAACTTTGTTAACCAAGTGTTGATAAGTGGCCTTTACATTTTTTAGTCCAAAAGGGCATTGCCTGATAATCAAATATTTCATCATCCGTGATAAAGTCCATTTTCTTCTAGTTAGCTATATCCACTTTGATTTGATTGTACCTTAAAAAACCATCCATAAAATATCAGAATTTATACCTAAACGATGTGTCAAATAGGTAATTAATTGTACGTAGTAGGAAATTATCCTTCAAGCAGGCTTTATTGAAATCTGTAAAGTCTACACATTTGCTCCATTTCCTGTTAGCTTTTTTAACCACAATCATATTTGCTAGCCGTTTAGGGTATGCCATGTCACTGACGTATCCCACAAACAATAACTTGTCAGTTTCTTCATTGATCGCCTTAACGTTGTCTAGCGTAAATTTATGCCTTTGATTGTATGGGCTTCATCTTGGGATCGACATTTAAAGAGTGTAATAACATATATACTGATGCCTAGCATGCTAGTAGCTGACTAGGTGAAATGTCAACATTTCATCACATGAACTATGACAAATCATTTTTTACCTTTTAGTTTAATGAGGCCTTAAATATTGTAAAAAGGTCTAAGTCAGGGTAATAGAGAAAAAACTTCATTGTTTCTTTAGTATTCTAAGGTTTAGGATGCTGCAACTTATTCCTGAGATCTAAGCTCTCGAGTGTCAAAGCGTCTAAGCTAGTTGGTGTAATTATTTGTATAAACATAGGGCTTCCTAGTGGAATGTTCTATTTATTTCCTAAATCACATTGCCTATTTTTGATCAACTTTATAAACATGAGATGGCATTATTAGGTTAGCCTTAATGACACGAGAATATCTGCATTCATGGAAGTAAGCCATGCACCCATGTGAATCTTGGTTTAAAGGAATTACAACTTTTGACTTTGGTGCATTGAAAGTAGCAATCCTATACATGGGTCAACTTGAGAGGGGGGATAGCTTTGATTCATAAGGAATTAAAGGGTGTACCATATATGCCTAGAAAGGTCTTTAAATTTAGCTTCCATAATATATGAGATTATATTGATTGGATTTCAGTGGAGAAAGTTATGGATTGATCAATACAGATTGGTCAAACAAATAGATTTGCTAAATTTTAGGGATTTAGAATTATGATTAACTTAATTTTGTGAATCACATTAAATTTTATTGATTTTCTTGTTTCCTTTAAATTTCCTAAGGCTTGGAGGTTTGTTCCAGCCATTAGTATTTAAATATCACTTTAGAATGTAATTAGTAAATTATTGAGTATGAAATGAAAGTGAATTATTTTTTAAAACTTTTATAATCCTGTATCATTTTAGTGGATTTCTATAGAGTGGTGGGTTATTTTAGGTTATCGTGACCTTGAATTACATCTTGGGGCGGTGTATTTCTGTATCCTTCTGAGTAATTCTTGGTGGTGGGCTTTGTTATCTTTTTTGTATCTTTCAACTTGGGTGGTGAATTCTGTATCCTTTTTGGTTGGTTCATGTTATTTTTGTTACCAAGTTGTTTTCTAATTAGACCTAGGCATGGGTGGACAACTTCCCAAGCCCGAGCTCAAGTCCCAATATTTTTGTTTTGGGTTGATTTGGCCCAACTCAATATAGTAATTTTAAAATAAAATAATATATTTTTATTTAAATTTAATTATAAAATATATAGATAGTAATAAAAAATATTTTTTAATATGATGAACAATAATTCAAGCCTAAACAGACAAGTATGGGCATGTGAAATATGGGCCTGGCCCTAAGATTGAAAACAAAAAATTAGGCTACGACCTATCCCAACCCATGCCCAAGTATACTTCCAATCCACTTGTTTGGCATCAGTTTGGTATCAGAGCTTAAGGTTGATCATGGCTGCTAGGCATCATCATGCATAAAACTTGGAGGAAGAAACAACCCTTTAAGTGGATGAACATGATGTTGCTATAAAGGATTTAAAGTAATAGATTGAGTGATTACAATAACGTTTGAGGGTTTTTGAAAAGTATGAAGCTATTGATATTTGCAAGGTGATAATAGAGAGGATGACAACCATTTCCATCATGCAGAAAGTCATACTTCTGATAATAGCATACCTCCACATATATGAGAGCTAAGCAATAATGGCTAGAGGAATCGTGATGATCACAAAGGTTATAACTTCTTTAATCTAAAAGCAGAAGTTCTTAAGTTTGAAGGGAAAATGGCACCAGATGAGCACGGTAGAGCATATCTTTGAATCCCATGGGCACCCAAACATCGTAAAGTTAAATTGTTCCCACTAAACTTAGAAAGCATGCATCATTTTGGTTGAAGAATCTAAAAAAGCAAAGAGAAAAAGAAAAGAGAAGCAAAATTGCAAATGGGAAAAATGAAAAAAAGAACTAAAGAGGAAATATTTGCTCGATAATTATAAGCAAGACATTTTTCTCGAGCTCCATAATCTAAAACAAAAAGATAGCTAATATGGTTATACTACAACCTTAGTGGTCCTTAAATGATTTTTGTGGAAGAATGCATAGTAGAATTTAATAGTCTTTTGTTGAAGGGTGAATTGGTTAAACCAGAAGAACAATCCATTGCATGCTACCTTGGAAGTCTGAAATATGAGATAGCTAATATGGTTCAACTACAACCTTACTGGTTTTTAAATGATGTTTGTAAATTAGCGCTTAAGGTAGAGAAATGATTAAAAGAGCTTCATAGAATAACTCATAGTTTGGTGCACCGAATGGATTCATTAAAGGAAACAACTCTAAACTAAATTCAGTAGCTAAGTCCTATCCTAAAGTGCAAGCAAAGAATGACGGAGCAGGGTCGAGCAAACAATAACTTGACATTTCAAATTCTAGTTCTTGTAAGTGCTTCAAGTGTCAAAGGTTGGGCATATTGCATCTAAATGTCCAAACCATAAAATTAATACCTTAGTGGAAAAAGAAATTAAAGATGTGGAAGAGGAAGCATGTGAAGATGTCTAAGAGAAGGTAATGATAATGAGGTAACCTATGCTAACCAGGTTTTATCTATTGTTGTTCAACATAATCTAAGTGTTACTTGTGAAGGAGAAAATAAGGATTGGTTGAGAAAGAATGTTTTCTACACCTAGTGCACTACTCATGGAAAAGTGTGTTGTGATTATTGATAGTGACAACTTTAAGAATGTGGTGTCTACTGAGAAAGTGAAAAAGTTAAACCTCAAAATATTCTTATATCCCAATCCTTACCAACTTTGTTAGCTTAAAAAGATAATGAGATTAACACGCATAACACTGCCTAGTACCATTTTCTATGGAAATGAACTACAAAGATGAAATTTGGCATGATGCTGCTTTATGGATGCGTGTTATTTACTTTTTGGGGATCCTTGGAATTATAATAGGAAAGTTTTGTATAATGGTTAAAAACACATGTAATATTTTGTTAAAGATGGTTGTAAAATCATTTTAGGTCCTATTAAACTTATAGATATTCTAAAACATTCCAAAAGAGAGGGAAATGTGTTACTAACCAGAATTGATTGTAGAAAAGAGTTAGATATAAGGTGAGAAATGTGTGCACTTGTCATGGTGGAGGAAAATGAAGCTGAAAATGAAGTACCCTCCATTATGAAGCCTATTCTTAAAGAATTCCATGATGTGACACCAAAGGAAATACTACGAAGTCTTTCTCCTATGAGATACATCTAATATAGCATTTGTCTTGTTCTTAAGGCTATTTTACCCAACAACGTAGCCTATAGAATGAGTTCAAAAAAGCATACAGAGTTATAAAGGCAAGTTAAAAAGGTCATGAAGTCATGGAATAGGAACTTGGTAGTCCTTGATTATCTTGTTTAGTGCCTTACTATCTACACACATATGCCACGAACCATCTTTCTTTGGAACTAAGAGAGCTAAAATAAAATAAGGATTCATACTCTCCCTAATTATGTCTTTGGTAATCAATTCTTTCTTGATTAACTCCAAGGTGCTAAAATCTTTTCAAAGATTAATCCCAGATATGGTTACCATCAAATTAAAATAAAGCTAGGTGATAAATGGAAGACAACTTTCAAACCAAGGAATGGTTTATATAAGAAGATCGTTATGCCATTCGGCTTCTCCAATACTCCTAGTACTTTCATGCCGTTCATGAATTTCATCCTTAAACCTTGCATTGGTAAATCTATTATTATTTATTTTGATGATATTCTTGTGTATAGCAGAAGTGAGGAGGAACATTTGAATCATTTCCAATAGATTCTTGGTATATAGAGGGAACACAAACTCTATGCTAACTTGAAGAAGTGTAAGTTCTTCCCCAACAACCTTGTCTTCTTGGGTTATGTTGTAACTAGAGAGGAAATTAAGATTTCAATAAAATTTTTGAAGTTAAGTATGATGCTTCTAACTTGGGTGTTATTTTTTTTAAGCTAAGAAGATAAGCTTATTACCTTTTTTAGTGAGAAACTAAATGATTCTCATAGGAAGTATTTAACTTATTACAAAGAGTTTTATGCTATATACTGAGCATTATTCTATTAGAGTCAACATCTCTTTGCCAAACCATTTATGTTATATTCAACTATAAGGCATTGAAGTTCATTAATAGCTAGCACAAACTCAATTGTAGAGATGCAACCTGGTTAAAGTTCTTTTAAGCTTACAACTTCACTATTAAACATAAATCAGGTGTTCAAAATGTTGTGGCCGATGCTTTGAGTTGGAAGCATTCTTTGTCAT
This sequence comes from Adansonia madagascariensis, assembly GCA_038381835.1. NCBI lineage: Eukaryota > Viridiplantae > Streptophyta > Magnoliopsida > Malvales > Malvaceae > Adansonia > Adansonia madagascariensis. Next base: position 17,079 of record JBBYHL010217831.1, read on the forward strand.
CCACCATTCATGTGAAGATTGTAGGATTTAATGTTGTAAAAAACCTATATAAGGGAGATCAAGATTTTAGCCAGATTTGGGAAGCTTGTAAAAAGTACATGTAATTAGTTTTTGTTACATGATGGTATTCTTATTAAAGCTACTTGCATGTGTGTTCCTTAGTGTTCTCTTAAACAAGCAATTATTATCGAAGCATATGATGTAACCTTGGGTAGTTACTTTGGTAGAGATAAAACACTTGCCCTCGTGCAAATTGGGAGAGATGTCATGAATAATTTGCTATTTCGCCAAGAATAAAGGGTAAAACACTAGTTTATACACTTAATTTCAAGTATTTTATGCTCCATGGGAGGATGTTAGTCTTGACTTTGTTGTAGGCTTGCCTAAGACTCAATGCAACAAAAACTCTATCATGGTGGTTGTGGATAGGTTTTCAAAGATGGCTCACTTTATTCCTTGTGACAAAACATAGATGCTTCTAATGTTGCTGACTTGTATTTCAAGGGGATTATGAAACTTTATGGCATTCCTAAGACTATAGGATCGGATCGAGACTCAAAGTTCTTAAGTCACTTTAGGTGCACCCTTTGGAGGAAACTTGGGACAAGCCTTAATTAAATTCATCTTATCATCCCCAAAATGAAGGGTAAAATGAAGTTAATAATAAGAGCTTGAGAAGTTTTCTTGGGAGCCATATGGGAAAGAACATTAGGCAATGGGATCTGGTTTTTGCTCAAATTGAATTTGCCTAAAATCATTCTACTAGTCAGACCATAGAATACAGCCCATTGGAAGTTGTGTATGGCAATAATCCTATTTGTCTTTTAGGTTTAGCTCCTTATCTAACTAACATATAGGTTAGTGGAGATGCTATAGAGAGAGCTAAGCATATTAAAAAGCTACATGAGCAAGTTTGACACAAGATCTTGAGGTAAAATGAGAAGTACAAGAAAGCAACTAACAAGCATTGCAAGCATGTTGAGTCAGAGTAGGTTATTTGCTGTGGGTTCCTCTTTGTAATGAGTGTTTCCCATAAGGAAAATATGGGAAGCTTAAACTGAGGCTACTGATCCATTTAAAGTGCTTTAATGCATAAGTGAGAATGCCAACGAGAAAAAGTTTCCAGAAGGCTATGTGGTTTCTAGTATATTTAATGTAGCAGATCTTTCTCTATATCATGGTGGTGAAACCAGCTTAGAGTTAAGGATAAGTCTTTTGCAAGATATATGGAAGCAAGCCATATAGCCTATGCAACTCATGATTCAAAGGAATTACAACTTTTGACTTTTGTGCATTGAAAGCAATGATCCTACACATAGTTCAACTTAAAAGAGGTGACAGTTGTCATTCCATAGGAGTTAAAGGGCATACCATAAATGGATGGAAAGTTCTTTAAGTCTAGTTTCCAAAATATATGAGATTGTGTTGATTGGATTTTGGTCCAGGAAATTATGGCCTGATCAATATAGATTGGTCAAATAGATAAATTTGCTAAATTTTAGGGATGTAGGATTATGATTATCTTAATTTCGTGAATCACATTAAATTTAGATAATTCTTTACTTTTAGATTTTCTAAGGCTTGGAAGTTTGTTCTAGCCACTAGTATTTAAATTATCCTTTTAGAAAGTAATTGTCAAATTATTAAGTATGAAATGAAAGTAGATTCTCTTTCAAGATTCCTATAATCATGTATCTCTTTAGCAAATTTCTATATCCTTGAATTATATCCTTAGGGTGGTGTATCTTTGTATACTTTTGGGTTATTCTTGGTGGTAAGCCTAGTTATCTTCTTTAATCTTCCAAACATGGGTGCCAAATTCTGTATCTTTTTTGGTTGGTTCTTGTAATTTTTGTTACCAAGTTGTCCTTTCTTTTCCAATCCACTTGTTCGGTCTCAGATGAGGGATCGAACCCAAGTGGGTGTAAGGAATTTAATGTTGGAAAAATAAATTAGATTGTATAGTGGAATTTTAAAAATTTTAAATAGATTGTACTAGATTGTATTGTTATATACCATAAAACTACCACAACAAAGTACTTGAGTTATAGATCTATAGATGACATCCTTGAATTCCTACAGTAGATTCATATGAAAGCTTCAACTAACTACCCTTCTCCATTATTCTTTAACTCCCCAATAGCATAGGGCACTCTTTGTCTCAATTAACTCCAGATTCGTACAGCTTGATACTCCTTCAAGACTACCTTAAAAAATCATAAGATGATGTGATTAGAAACCCTAGAGGTGGTGAAACTAGTCTAACTTGAAAACCTAAAGGTTGCATCATATTTATACCAAGAAACAAGGTGCCCTGATCTTAATTTTCTTATTTAATTAAAATAATTATTTTAGCACCTCAATAACAAACCCTAGTTGCCATCAACCCTAGTGTAGGTATAGCCCAAAATTTGACCAAACCTTAATGTAACCATGCATTATTTTGGCTCAATATATTTTAAAGAGTTTAGGCTATTTAATCGGGATACTTAATTAATTTTGATTAAACCATTAATTTTATTCAACTAGATAAATTTCCATGACTCCAATTCCAATTCAAAATAAAATCATGGCAATTTTATTTCAATAGAATAATCATGTACTGATTATCAAAATAAAATTAACCATATAAAAATAATTAATTTTAATCAAAAATTAAAATAAATAAAATAATTTTCTTCTTAATTTATTTATAATATTATTCATATTTAATTTATAAATAAAAATTTAGGCTAGACTTCATAGATATCAAATTAATTAAATAATTAATTTTTCATATCTATTTAATTTAAATTAATTCCTATATTTATCAAAAATAAATATAATTAATTTAAATTACTCACACTTGTCTAAATAAATATTTAATCAAATTAAATATATCTATTTTAAATAAATAATACCAAAAAAATCATTTTCATTTATTTAATGAAGAAAATGTCTACACTCCTAAAAAGAATGCATCCAGCACACCACTTCACCATGAGAATCATTCGATTTCAGGTATCCAATCAATAACCATCTGTTAAGGAATTATATTGAGCTAATGGGGGGAACAATTTGACATATATAATTAGGCTCCAATAAACTATGTATTAATTATTCTATACCGAATAAATAATCACATAATTATTAATCTCAAAATTTTACCACTAAAGACCTGAGACTACACTCTTAATTATATATCGTATTATGTAAGCTTTATATATAGCCTTTTAGTCTAATGACCTTGTCATTTGCATAATACCCTCATATGATATCCATGATCAAGTTAAGGTTAAAGATTGTTTTACGTACTTGATCAGCTTATCTTAAATTTCATTATACTTTCTATGTGAAAATTATTGTCCACCACATGTGAACAACTTATCATTTGACATACAAATGATCGAGGCCCTATCCATTTCACTATCCTGTATAAAGTAAAGCTCTCATCAAGTATAAGTCATATACCCAAAGAACCAGTCAGTAGCTTACTACTTTGAGACATTTTAACCTTTAGAATGTCAAAGTATATAAGTTATACACATGGAGTTGATTACTTACTCAGGATTAAGCTAATTACATAATAAAAGTCAAAACTGAATTAATCGAAGTAAGCGGACTTATTAATGGATTAATGACACTTTGGTTTAGTCCAACATATCACCACCTCCAGGTAGTATATCTATGTCTTTACTTAGGAGTTAGCATGCTCTAAATGTCTAAGATAAACCATCTCCCTAATTGGATTAAGATGACATAATGGTCTTAACATTAGTTAATTGCTCACATTAACCCTGTAGACTATAGACTATGAATTTAGACTACTTACCTTAGTATGTTGTCTTTTCATATATAAAGTCCATTATTTGTAACATTCTAACGATATTAATACAAGCAGTCAATGAGCCATATTTGCTTACATTTACTTTAACAAGTAAATTAAACGAGAATGGAATAGCAATGATCCAATGAAAACTCAAATATATTAATATGAATAATCAATTCCAACTAATGAAATACATCATAATGTCTTTCATCCCTAGGGCATTCCTAACACTTAACCATTCTGCAATATACGACTATGATCAATTTTGTTTTTTCATTAATGGTTAACCCAGAATTACATTGTACACTAATATTTTCTCAACAACCAAGAAATCTACCATCATCGTGAATGTGTACTTGCAGTTGCCAGTGGTTATCAGAACAGTTATGGTTCTTTTAATTGATATTGGTTGATTAGTGAAGCCATAAATGGGCAAAGATGATGTAAGGTCATAGGCATGGTATCCCATCTTTTGAAAGGCATCCTATTACAAAATCTGAATGACACTACCATTATTAATGAAGATTCTATCAATATAATAATCACCTACAATGTTACAATGATTAGATAAATTTTTTTATCCATGACCAACATATTGTCATCGTTGCTGAAAGTTACTTCCTAGTTATCTTGTTTCACCCTTTTAGGATAAGTATCCACTATCATTACATATCTAAGGTGCACTTTTCTTTCGAACTTACTACTCGTCTAGTTCCCATTGCATCTAATAATAATGCTTACTACTGAGAATCAGTTATTTCTATATAGCCCCATCGTTTATGCCTATCTGATGGTCATTTTGTGTCATGTCTAACACTATTATTTTTGACAAACTACTTGATTTCTCCTCTCTGTATCAAGGCTTCAATAGCATTTCAAGGCTGATACATTCTTTTGTGATATGGCCAATGTCATCCTAGAATTCACAATGTTTTCTAGAATTTTTATGGCTTTTTTCCTTTTTCATGGGTGGTGGCCTCTTGACCAAACCATCTATCATAATGGCATGTAAAATTTACGCTCAATGGGCAATAAGTAGGGTGTAAGTATTCTATTTACTATAGGAAGAAGCCCAATCTCTCTTCCTATCGATCTAGTTTTTCTTTATGGACTGGTTGGTCTACTATGAGGGCAAGTGTTTATATAATTTTTTTGACCAAATCAATATGGCTTTTTTCTTGATCTCCCCTTTGTTCCTGGTCACACCTTTCAGATTTATGGTTTTTCGATCTTTATATCCTCACTTTTTTATAGAATTGGTAGAGTTTTGTCAGTTGGGTATCAATTAGAGCATATATTAGGTGCCTATGGCACACCCCTAAGATAAAGGCTTGAAATAACCCATTCGTCATTGAAGTCTTAAGCCCTTAAGGTAGCTACGTTAAAATGCTTTACTTATTCCCTAAGGGTTTTTTCTATATTATGTTTCATAGTTATCAGGCTTGCTGCAGTTTTGGATGCTATATTCTAGTTCTCAAAGTGGACCAAGAATTGCTTACCCAATTCATCAAATTTCACAATGGAACTTTGTTTCAAAAAAAAAAAATACCATGATGTTCATGCTGGATCATGGAGACTAGTAAGGAAAACTCAATATTGCACTGCATCGGGTACATCTTACATGTTACAAAATGCTCGCAAGTGACTAAAATAATTAGCAAGATTGGTTATACCATTGTATGTATCAAAAGAATTATTTATCTTCTTTGTGATAGGATCCATGGTTCAAATTGTTTTGGAAATTTCATAGACTTTGATCAAGTAAATTTTTTTCATCATGTTAGAATAAGAAGGTGATCTCATTCCATACATCCTGGAATTTTGATGAATTATGATGCTTTTCATGATATCTATAGTAGCTTGCAAAAAAAAAAAGCATAAAACATCATCAAAATTTCTTATCAAATTCAGCCAAGGTGAAAAACAAACTTTGATCAATGTTTTCCAACACATAATCATGAAAATAACCATGAATAAATATCATCAAAAATAAAATCATAAAAAATAAATATATAAATCAACATGCTAACATGAAAATATTAAAAAAAAAACAATATAAACATTAACATATATATACAAAGCTTTATCTTTTTTGGGATAAAAACCTATTAGATGATAAGGGATAAAGGGTTATGTTTGACATCAACCCAATCGCAATCATCTGCCTTTAATCTCCTAATTAAGAGCTACTATTTATTCATCACGGTTGGATTTTTAGTTGGATATATGAGTCAGTTAGTCTCTGGCTATTTTTTCATTTCATTCTTATTCATGGTTAAGTAAGAACTTTCTTCAAGCTCTTGGTTTTCTAGGTTATTTAGTTGATGAGGTTGGCTTAAGTTTATGGTGTTTTGACCATGGATGTTTGGCTATAGCAATCCACTTGGGCCTAAATTAATTGGATAACCTGGTGTTATTGTTGTTGTATAATGGCTTGTCGTACAACCATCTGATTGATTAGAGCTTGGATTTGAGCAAGATAATGTCCATAATAGTCAGCTTGTGGTACTATTAGCATGTAGCTTTGTGGTAGCATGGGTATCATAAGGTCAAGTATATTTGGCTAAACAAGTTTGCTGGATTTGACATAGGCGATTTTAAGGTTTTAGTGGTTGGTGTTTATGTCACTTGGGTAACAATAGCAGCAACGATAATTTGAGTGAAAGTAATAGGGGTTGAAGGGCTACTAAGAGGCATGCTAGTTGTAGCGTTTAGGTCAAGATCATATGTTTGTGATGTGGCGAGGGTGAGATAGATGTAAGTAAATTCTGGTAATAATTAGGTGGTTATGACCATCTACATAGGGGTAATGATTTTTAGGAGTATATGTAAGCATATGGGTATGTAGGTGGCATAGGCCTTGTTGTTATGGTCGATGAGATCAAACCTAATATCATCATAGAGCTAGGCATTATAGCTCCAAGTAGTAGCTCTATGGGTGGTTGCTTTGCGCCAAAAGTAGCAAGAGTGGAGGAGGTAGATTCATTGGTATGAGAAGCCATGGTATCATTAATCTCAAGCAAGGTGACAGGTTGTGTGATATTGGTTTTCCTTCGTTTCCCATAGTCAGAGCTAATTATTGATGCAAGAATTGGCAGAAGGTTGACCAGCTGACACAGCATAATGATCTGCAAGACAAAATGGTTAGAAGGATGTCAGATTGATACTCTAAGGTACATGGCAATGCTTAAGTCAGTAAGGTTTTAGAGAGGGAGAGGCAAGGTAATAGAATAGTAATATGCAGTAAATATTGAGCTTAGGATTTTGAGAGAATACTTCATCTTATATAGATTTTCTATGTAACCTAAGATTGACTTACTTTTAGATGGGCCCTTGTCATAATGGTTGATATGGCCCTAAATTAGATGTGGGCCTGCTTATATAGGTACAACAAAATAAAAAGAATTAATAATTAACAAAAGGCATATTTGGTTTTTCATTTAACAATAACCTAAAAATAATACTTTAGAGTTAGAATATTTTATGCCAATTCTTAAGGGTCAATGGGTGTTTTTCAAATTAAATGCGGTAAATGTATTTTTTTACTGAATACCAAGAGAGTAAATTACTTTTCCCTAAAAATAATAAATGTATTTAAAATACCAGTGATGACTTTAATTTGTTATAGAATATTATGATGATTTTCTTGAGTGAAACACATAGTTTTTCTATTATTAATTAATATGGTGATTTATACTACTAGTATTTATTATTACATGCATTTGTACATGAATACTTGTTAATTTTTATATTTTTGAATATATAATTTTTTATTTTAAAAGTAAATAAAACTCATAAAATCTATAGTAACAAAAATTTGCATTAACATGTAAATATGTTTCATGTAAATATTTAATTATTACACAGTTTATTAATTTATTTATTTTAAAATATACAATTATATATTAAAAAATATATAAATCAACCAATATTTACGTTAAAATGCATGCTATAAAAAATAATATTGGTATAAATTACCATATTAATTGATAGTAAAAAAAAAAGGTGTTTCACATGAGCAAATTAGATTTAGACAAGGGTCGGGTAGGTAGTTGAGCCTCAATGTTCTTGTTCTGACCTGGTCTAGCTTGGTTTAAAACAATAATTTTAAATTAAAATAATATATTTTTATTTTTTATTTAATTATAAAATATAAAATATTAATATAAAAATAATATTTTAATTAGATGAAATAGTAATTCGATCCAAATTAGACAGGTCAAACTAAATTTAGACCTAAATTTAAAATTCAAAAATTTTTTAATGGTAACCCGCCCAAGTCATTCCCAGGAGCAAATGATCACGATCTTTTATAGCAATACTGAAGTTGTCTGCAAACAAGACAATTTTAATTGAGCATTCAATTGATTGCCACGTATGTGGCAATATTTTTTAAAAAAAGAAAGAAAAAAATAAAAGAAGAAAAAAACATAAAAATTAAAAAATAAAATTTAAAATTTTTGTATTACGCATTGTATAATGATTAATTTTTTAATTTCATTAAAGTTGGCAAGTGTATTATTATTGATTAATTTTCATTTAACATAATCTCTTAATTTATGGATATTTGTAACTGAAACGAGAGACTTACGGGGGATAACTTTTAAATTTTTTATTTGTTATTTTTATTTTAAATCTTTCAACTTTTTTAAAAATTAAAATTATAATATGCAAGAAAAATATTCTTATCTTTTATGCATTAATATAAAAATTAGAGTTGGATGGATTTTTCTTTTTCTTTTTTGTTTCTATATTATTAAGTTAAAAAATATACTCTATTAATAAATGGTTCGTAGAGATTAAAGTATTAAATAATATTTTGGGATAGATGGACGTAAATATATTGTTTTAAACTGTATGTATTAAATAATAAAAATTATGATTGCTAAGTATTAAAAAGATGTTGAATGATATTATTATCTATGAGTTATTATATGATAATTATTTGGTTGATATTTTACTAATTCTTATACCTCCTAATATAAATGTGAAAGATATATATCAACACAGTCTAATATTTGTTATAATTTTTTATATATAAGGTATATTTTATTTAATTTATCATAATATAAATATTTTTATTTAAATTTAATTATAAAATAATTTTTTAAAAGTAATTCGAACCTATAAATTTGGTCAAATTTAGGTTTGGACAACAAATTAAAAAAATTTTGTATCACAGCTAACGCAACCTATAAACACCTTTATGCAAAACATGAATAAAGTATTCATCCAATTACTTTTTTAATGTTTTATGTTATATTTTATAATAAATTGTTTAACTTAATCAATTTTCTTGCATCTCATATTATATATTAATTACAAACCAAACCATTCAACAATCTTAAAAACTGAAAACTGTGACGAAGTGCGGGTTGCACATTAGTTATGATATAACTACTGTGTTTGACTGGTGGATTATTATAAGGATAAAAATTACTGATTATTTACTTCTCTTAAAATTTTTCGACTTGGGTCATAATCAGAAGACCTTAAGAGGGAAAGCCGGAAAGTTGTTTTGGCAATTCGCATAATACCTGAGAAGATCTAATTGGACTTATTCAAAAGTTAAATTATTTGTTTAATTTGATAGATTTGAATTACTCACCTAAATTAATAAGAATTTTTTGAATTATAACTAGTCTAGCTTATCTCAAATTACTTTTCATTGGATTCAAATTCAATTATTAAAATAATATATTAATATAAAAAATTTTTTAATATTTTTGTACATAGTAAAATGAATCTACTAATTGACTCAGATTCGATTTATACTGGACTTAAATAAAAAAAATTCAGATTGAAGTTCAATCCAATTCATGAATAGGTCTTGAGTCAAGTCCATGTGCCTTTTTTTTTTTTTTTAAAGGGAAAAATGAGTTAGAAATTGGTGCCTGATATTTTTTAAAATGTTTGTAAAGATTTTAGTAAAAGATCAGTTAACAGGAAGAAGCTTGGCAATACACTGTCAACAATCAAGAACTTTTCTCGCCAGCTAGCATATGCTATTTATCGGGTAGAATTTATCTTTCTAAAACATAATTAGGTTAAAAATTGATTGATAACTTAGTCAAAGATGAGAATACAATGGAATCGCAGGTGTGAAAATGCATTGGATTCCTTTTGACAGTAAATTAAGAAGTTTTCAATAATAAAAGAAAATAGTTTGAAGGGGACAAAAACTTCTTCAAGGACCACTTTCCTCCCCCACCACCCACCCTAGAAAAAAAGAGTTATTAAGTGAGATCCAATTGATGATATGCAAGACAATGTTTCCAAGAACTTGGGTTATGCTTTAAACATAAAGAATTAATTTAACAGCATTTTATTTAAATGCATGGTACTTTCAAAAACTTTCCAATCACAAAG
>JBBYHL010218156.1:0-25121 GCA_038381835.1 Adansonia madagascariensis
ATGTTTATGGTTATATTGTTATCCTTAATATTTTCATGTTAATATGTTGATCTACATATTTATATATTCATTTTTTGGGTCATTTTATTTTTATATTTGAACTTGATGATATTTATTCGTGTTCATTTTCATGATTTTGTGTTACAAAGTATTGATGCATATTTATTTCTTACCTTGGCTGAATTTGATATGAATGGGTAATGATGATTTTGTGCTTATTGTTATCTTGATTTCATGTTTTTTAGCCGATTTTGTAAATATTAGAAATTTTAAAGATTAAATCATAAAATATGTAAATTTTTTATGCCATTTTTGGTTTGGTTGAGAGCTTCATAGGCTATTAGAAAATTGATTTTGTGTGTTTTGGAACATGTTTTAGGTGGTTTTAACATTTTAGGGTCCATTTTGTAATTTTAGAAAATTTAAGGGTTACATTGCAAAATATGCAAAAATCGTGTTTTATGGCCAAAAGTGCTAGGCTAAACCTTCACATAGATTTTTTTTCATGATTTTTGGGTTAATTCTTGGCTAACTTGATGATTTTTTGTGATGTTGTGATTTTTTTATGTAGGAGTCAAAATGCAAATTTAGGAAATTAAGGGCCATTTTGCAAAATGTAGAAAACATTTTATTTTAAGGCCAAGGTGTTTGGCCAAATTCTTGCTGACATATTTGTTGTATTTTCCATGTATATTTTCATGTGATTTTATGATTTTTTTGGTTATTTCATCATACAGAAACTAAAATGAAAATTTAGAAAAGTTTAGGGACTAAATAGCAAATGTTAGTTTTTAAGGGGCAAATTGGACATTTTACCCATTTTAAAGATTTCTGTTATTTCTATGGCCTTCTGTAGCGATATAGAAAATTTTAGAACCTTTCATATTTGTTTGGTCTTCCAAAGGATCCAACTGTAATTATCAAAAATTTAGGGGTTGGATTACAAATTTTGCATTTTAAGTCAAAATTAAAATTTTAGCTTTTCCATTTAGACTAAATTCATCTACTTTAAGATCATTTTAGTGTCTATTAGGGTACCGAGATACTTTCACGTCGAAGGTAAACCCTAGGAGCATTTTGGTAATTTTTCTAAAATCGAGTCTTAGATAGTAACCGATATACTTTTATACCAAAGGTGAATGTTTAGGATTCGCTTAGCCTTTTAAGGTCATTTTAGTGTCCATTAGGGGTACTAGATACTTTCATGTCAAAGGTACACCCTAAGGGCATTTTCATAATTTTTTCATCGGATGCTTTTATGTCAAAGATGAATGTTTAGGATTCGCTTAGCCTTTTAAGGTCATTTTATTGTCCATTAGGGGCACTGACATACTTTCATGTCGAAGGTATACCCTATAGGCATTTTCGTAATTATTTTCATTGAGATGTTTTTATACCAAGGGTGAATGTTTAGGATTTTTTTAGCCTTTTAAGGTCATTTTAGTGTCCATTAGGGGTACTGGGATACTTTTCTGTCGAAGGTATATCCTAGGGGTATTTTGGTAATTTTGTTTGAACTAAGTCCTATGTGATTACTAGGATACTTTTATATCAAAGGTACACATTAGGAATATATTCATCATTTTATATTGTTATCGAGTCTAGGATATTCTATAAATATCTTCAATAAATATGAACTTTTCTTTTTAGAAAATTAAGGCAATGTTTTCAAGTTAGAATAATACGTAAAATTTTTCCAAAAATATGAGAGAGTTCTACAAATTATTTTAATAACAAGATATCCTTTTCAAAATAAAAATTAAGATTTTTATAAATTTTGAAAAAAATAATAAAACCTTTCGCATTGTTTTGGCTCTCCACTAGGGTGCGAAAGATATTTTGAATCTTAGAACCTTTGGAGTTCTTTTGGTTTTCCATTGGGATACAAAGGAGAATGATAAAAAGCTTCCATGTTCCACTGGTCCTCTGATGGAGTACGTAAGAGATTTTTGCTTCTAAAATTTTAAAAATCGATCTTCCTAGCACGGAACAAAAAAATATATTCCATAAATTATTATTTTGGCAATTTATAATTAAATGCCATATGTTGAAACTGAACAAAAATAAAATTCAAGTTGACATGTAATTGATAAGGTACTGATTTTCGGGCATCGCGAGAGGGTCAATCCTTACTTGTGATTGTAACTGACTCCCGGACCCTTTTATATGATCTCTAGTATGAGTGCAGAACTTGGAGTTTGTTTTCATAGGTTTCGCAACCCTTGAAAATATAAACTCCAGCAGGTGTCCAATCTCACTTGGCTAAAATAAGATTGGTGGCGACTCCAAAATAAATGGTCATTTAATAATGACTATTTAGACAGGTCGAGTAAGAGATTCATCTCGACAACTCAGTTCCTAGACACTAAATAAGAATAATAATAACAATAATGATATGGATCCCAAATGAAAGAAAATAATTATATATATAGATATTTATATAGAAAAAATGGATACATTCGCCATTTTAAGTTGGGCTAATTTGGATTCGTATCTGGGCCATGCTACAATTTTATTGTATTTTCAACTTATAAATTCGGTATATGTTGTTCATATTTTTCACTAACCCCATTTTATTTCTTTTACAGCATTATTTCTAGGGGGAATTTAGGATAGGGGTTTTATTATTTTTGAAAGTGTCAAGTCATGAAAGGTAAGTTGTTCCCCCGCACACTGTGTAGATGCATATGCATTAGATTCTCTTCCATATATATGGAAGGGGCATAGGTACCTAATATTTTAGGAGGGGGTGAACTAGCTCTGCTTTCTAAGATGTTCGCCTCTGTTTGGGCCAGTGAAAGCCTAGCGAGTGTAAATTCTTATGCTTGCTTGAGGTGTTAGCCTCGTTACAGGCATAGAAGATGCTCCCACTTGAATTAACCTTTTCCGACATAAACCCGCGATGGGTAAGGATTAGGGTACCTCATTAGTTCTTTCCAGACTCGGGGAACAATTCAAGAACCTATTTAGATGTCTAACCCAAACCTCATGTAATAAGCTATAGGAGACTCACCTAGTTAGAGCCATACCTAGTTCTAGAGGATACCAAATTAGGTGCATATGGGGCAATGCTTCTAACCCTTTACTATTATGATCTGATTTTCTTCATATTATTAATTGTATGTTGTGTTATTACGATATATTTTACTTTTATTAATTTGTTATATTACGAAAGAGTTTTTTTTTATTCTTGGAATCACATTTATATATATCCCATGGAAACTTGTAAATTCATTCACGCACCTGCAAAGTTCACATTCTTATATGTACATGCATTCATAATTTCCATAATGTATTAATTCATTTAATTTATTATATTTCAAGAATCAAGAGATGGATGATAATTTAGAGGCAAAGATCAATACGTTCACGTTCATCTAAGAAGAGTTCAACCATAAAGTGTATGGAATGGAAAATCTACTCAATAGATTGATAAAAATGGTTGAGGGTTTACATGAAAGAAAAAAGATCACATATTGAAAGTACTAGAATATAGGGGAAATCAAATAACTATGAAGATAACTTTTTGGGCTACTTGCTAGATTTTGTGAATATAGGGTTAAAAAATGAATGAAAAAAATAAATGATTAGGGTTCTAAAAAATCTCTTGGAAGCACAACACAATTAGGAAAATGTAATATTTGCAAGAGTAATTCTTTTTTGTTACTTTGCTTTTGAATTTTGTAAATATGACTACATATGACCACTATCAGTGGATAAGAAAGAGAATTTTGGTAAGTGGTACAATGCCATTGAATCAGGAATCAAATTCCTCGGATTCTGGCTTCTACAATAATCTTTATGTCTGTTGAATCATGTCTCGTTCACTCATTTATATATTTGTTCATTCATACATTTTTTTTTCATTTATTGACATACATATATGGATAATAATAAAGATAAATGTTTACAAAATATATGTATTCATGCATACTGATTTAAATTCCTTTTTCATTTTTTAAGGCGAAGTAACATAAATCATGAAATGGAAGACATCACAAACTACAAGCTCGATAAAGTTTCTCAGAACAAGCAAGTCCGTTTGCACCCAGTAAAATATTATTTATACTTTTGCCGAGGATTTAGGGAAGTACAAGCTTAAATACAATTTTTTAACTTTTAAGATATACAGTCAGCGAACACTAACATTGGTTCTATTTTATAAGGGGCAGATGTAAAACTCATTGCATAAAGACAGAATTGGGGTCTTGACTTTAATAAGAACAAAAGGTCCTACAAAACCAAAACCATAACTAAAAAATTGTTCTTATTACAAATAGTCTTGTATCATAACAACACTTCTACTGGGGATCTAGAAAGTATCAATTGAATGGTAATTACCTTGAAGTACTCAATTTTCATCTTACCAACACTTTTGCTGGGGATCCAGGTAGTATCAGTTGAATAGTAATTACCTTGAAGTAATCAATTTTCATCATACCAACACTTCTGCTGGGAATCCAATGGAGTGCAAGATGGAAGGCAACCACCTTAAAGTACTCAATCTTTAGGGAGCCAGTCCCATAATACATATTCTTGTTGACTGAGGGCAATAGGTAATATATGTGGGATGAGAAGTCATTCACAGTCGATGAAAGCCAGCATCATAAGAAGTCAAGAAAATAAGGAAATCCATTAGAACAATTCCTCAACCCTAGCCTTTCATTGTTCAACAACCTCAACAGAATCAGATGATCTCTACCATTCCAAAAAAACTCGAAAAACTCCCTACCCAAGGTGGTATAATTCGAGCATTAGGGTGCAACACCTTTTGTCTAAGGATTCCATCAACCAACGCATGCTATTCAATGTAAAGATAATTTGGAGTATCAGCATGGTCGATAGGAGATCACAGGCTACTGTAAATTCCAAACTTGAATTACTTGGATGATTATTTGCCATGCAATGAGCTTTTGGATTCATCTTTCCTGTTAAAGAATCTAGTAAAGAATCAAGTTTCATATAATGGTTGTGCTTATGGCATGATTGAGATGATAAGAAATAACCACTCATCTTATGGCATTTCTGAGCTTGAAACTTAGAGTTCAATACACCTCATGATGTTTCACTAGCTAATTTACAATTCAGCCCTGGGGATACTATTCTAGCAAAAATTTGAAATTGGTGGATGCCTATCAAGAATGATTGGTTTAAAGGTCATCAACCTTATGGTAGTAAGCCAATCAGGGGCAGTTCCTATCTTGACTTCAAAATTTTATACCTTTTTTATGGAAACTGTAAATTTTGAAATGAATTTTAGTTTGTAAATATTGTGCATTTTGTAATGGACCATGAATTTTGTTAATAATGGTTTCTAATATCTAGGATAATGAGAACATTTTGGATAAAATTTTCTTGGGTAGATGATCACCATTAGTTTAAACTCTTTCAGAAAGATCCTTTACCTCTACATATATAATTATCCCAGCTATTCAACTATAGACCTTTCACCGCTTGAGACCTTCCACATCTAAATGTTTTTGTTTATGGATTCTTGAAGGACTTACAAATAGGTTATGCTCTTAAAAGATTCAGATATTGACAGTTAGACATGTGTTAAAGTAATGATAATAATTTCGAGATCTCCCTCAGGTGGATAACATTTTGCTATGACTTTCTTGACACTCTTCCAAATCCTTGATTCAAGAAGAATAAGAGCAAACATGAGCCAAATCTCTTTTTTCTTTAAACAAAACCTTTGCAAACCAATGCCTGACATATGAAATATGAAATCTGAGATGCTTTCCATGCCAATCCAATTTTCTTTCCTAAATGCTTAACCAAAATCAAAATTTGTTGGTGGTTAGAAAGTTGATAATGTTGAGGGGCATGCCTTAAGCATTTAAAAATTGAGTGCAACATCATGTTGTTGAGATATTCAAAATGATTTCAGAAAGAGGTTATCCTTTTCCCAGCTAAATGCTTGTTAGTTCAAATGGCTTTGTTTGAAATGAAAAATGGCCTTCTTTCTCTATAGAAAATTATTCCTTTTCCAGTCCCCTTTGAGCCTGATAATTTTTTTTCTTTCTTTGAACCTTGATCAAGGATCACCCTCTACACTGGAGGGCAAGTGAAGTAGAGCTTTAAGATCAGAAGGGGCAAATTCCATTTTAAAGTTACAAGAAGAACAAGTTAGATGTCATGAAGTAAATTTTGAGGATAGAACAAAGTTTCAAATTTCAAGTTCAAATATTCAAAGTGAAGAATGAACAAAATGTCAAGTTCTTTCGAAATGAAGAATGAAAAAGTTTTGAAGAAAGAGAAAGAAGAAAAAAGAAGAAGTAATGCAAAATGAAGAAAGTAAAAATAGATGAAGAAATGAAAAATTGTTCATCTCTTAAGACATGCCAAAATCTACTCCTTCTGAAAAGAGATAATCTTTGATTCAATCATCCTTAAACACTTTATTTGGGCTTATTTATCTTTTTCTTTCTAAACCAAAAACCATGGCTTACATTACGTACCTAACAAAGTCCATTTCGATCAACCATGGCTACTTGAGTTGTCAAGCCATTCCTAGGAAACTCTTCAAAAATTAATCTTTTTGAATGATTTTTGAGTCCTTAATAATATGATGGCGCAAGCTTAAGGGCCTTGGAATTGCTCCTAAATCAACAAAGGTAGCCATCAATGGCAGAGAACCTTCGTTAATTCAAAAATGATCCCAAACCCATGAAAATTTCATGACATCAATAAAAGGTTGAGTTAAATGCCTAAACACTAATTCTTTTTAAAATGAACTTTCAGAACTCTTATACCCAAACTTATAAATTGATGCTTACCAAAAGCCTTTCAAATTAATCCTTTGAGACTTTGTGTTTATTAGCATTAGTTTAACACTCGTCGTGCTATTGTATTTGAAGATTAAAAGGATGTTATAACTTGATTGTTTGCCTTTCAAGGAATTTCTATGAAAAAAACATTCATCTAAATTTAGTCTTGATAAAACTAGACCTTTTTGTATCAATTTCTTTAGGATAAATTTTCGTCAGTGCCACCCTATTTGTGCCCCTAAATTTATTCCTTCATCTCATTCAAAGAAGTCCTGAATGGTGATCATCCATCACAAGAAAGTTTTAACATCATGATGAAGATAACATATCCATTATCCTTGATATTGAAAAATCCATGGTTGAAATTCTTTTAGAATTTTCATAGATTTTGATCAACTTTTTTCTCAAGGTCAGAATAAGAAGGTGATCTCATTCCATAAATCCTAGAATTTTGATGAAATATGATACTTTTCATGATTTCATAGAAGTAAACAAATATGCCTTGAGCAGATATTTATCTAATTGCACAAGTTATATTACTGAATCAATGAATACTAATTTAATATTTGATATTTGATGACTTTTCAAGAAATATTAAATAATTCTTTAAAGAAATCTATCACCTTTTCACGCAATCCTAAGGTAAGGTAGGTGAAGAAGGATTTGAAGAAGCTTCGATAGGGATATTCGAAGCATTCAAAAGTTTTTCTTGAAGAAAATGTTTTCAATACTTTAATGGCAATATTCGAAGCATACAAAATGTTTTGAAAGCTTCGATTGTGATATTCGAAGCATTTAAAAGAGTTTTTATTGCCTCTTCATACGACCCTATGGTAAGGTAGATGGAGTAAGATTTAAGTTAGCTAAGTCCTTTATCCTGATAATTAATCAAATCTCAAATGTTACACCAACCCTTTTATTTGTTGAATTGTCGGCTTTATCCCCATTAACCTTTTATCCTTCTTGACTAGTTGACTTTGTCCTAGTCAACCTTTTTATCCTTGTTGACTTGTCAGCTTTGTCCCAGTTAACCCTTCTATCCTTGTTGACTTGTCAGCCTTGTCCCAGTCAACCCTTTTATCCCTATTGACTTGTCAGCTTTATCCCAGTCAACCTTTTCATCCCTATTGACTTATCGATTTTATCTCGGTCAACCTTTTTTCTCTGTTGACTTGTTGGCTTTGTTTCGATCAACCTTTTATCCTTGTTGGCTTGTCGACTTTGTCCTATTCAACCCCATTTATCCTTGTTGACTTGTTAGCTTTGTCCTGTCAACCCCGTTTATCCCTGTTGACTTATCGGTTTCATCCTGGTTAACTTTTATCCCTATTAACTTATTAGTTTTATCCCGGTCAACCTTTATCCCTGTTGACTTATCGACTTTGTCTCGGTCAACCTTTTCTCCCTATTGACTTGTTGACTTTCTCTGGGTCAACCTTTTATCCCTGTTGACTTGTCAGCTTTGTCCTAGTCAATCTTTTTATCCCTATTGACTTGTTGGTTTTATCTCGGTTAACCTCTTATCCTTGTTGACTTATCGGTTTCGTCTTGTCAACCCCTTTTAACTTAAGTTTTACCTTAGTCATCGTTTTAAATCAAGGTTTTTCTTTTGGGCTGATTAGTTTTTATGTTCATTATTAGTTTTGATTATCTTTCACACATCTTAATGACCCAAACGAAATCATGTTGATTTAGTCTTTGCCTTGTTCTTAATTCTCAACAATAGCTAAATAGGGGCAACTAGCTATAGACACCTAATTTGTTTCTGTGAACGATATTATGATCAAAATTTTCATTTTTAGGAATTTTTAGTGAATTTTTCACTTACCTTGGAAAGTTGATTATCGTATAATTGTATCGATACTTGTATGATATTTATGTCGATATGTACTTTGAAAAATCAAAAAAATTCAAGAAAAAATTCATATTGACATTTTATACCATAAGGAGTCAGGTTGTCCATTTTTGTGACTAATTTTAAATTTTTCATAGTATTTCGAGTTTTATACTCGTAAAATTTTTCTTGATAAAATTATTTTAGATTTTGAATCTTCATCTTTACTATTTTGTAAATTAATATTTGGGGTGATATATCTTATTTAATTCATTTATGTAAGTTTAAATGTATTCTTTAAAATTTTCTCGGTTCAGAAATATGAGCTTTCCTTTATCTGTAAATTTTAGGGTGGAATTTTCTCAAGTTTTCAACTTCAAAATTCTTTAAAATTTTGTATTTAATTACCATTAAATCAGTATTTTCAAAATTCATTTTATTTTATAAGTTTTACATTTTCTTCCCATTTCCAAAATACGAAGTTTTCTATTCCATAAATTTTTTGAGAAGATTGTTTTTAGTTTATAATTTTTAAAATTCTTCAAATATTATTATTTAATTCAATTAAATTAGTTTAGGAAAATTCCTTTTATTTTATTAGTTCTGCATTTTTCTTTTGAAATTCTCTTGTTTCCAAAAATACGAAGTTTTCTATTCCGTAAATTTTTTCGAGACGATTTGTCTTAGTTTATAATTTTTAAAATTCTTTAAATATTATTATTTAATTCATATTAAAACATTTTAGAAAAATTCCTTTTATTTTATTAGTTTTACATTTTTCTTTTGAAATTCTCTTGTTTCCGAAATGCGAAGTTTTCTACTTCGTAACTTGTTGGGGAGTTTTTTCTTAGTTTAAAATGTTTAAAATTCTTTAAATATTATTATTTATTCCATTTTAAATCAATTTTGAAAATTTCAATGTATTTTATAAGTTTTAGAATTTTTTTCCTTGTTACCAAGATACAGGAATTATACTTCGTAAATTTTTTCGGTGAGATTTTTTTCAGTTTATAATTTTTAAAATTCTTCAAAATATTATTATTTAATTCATATTAAAATCAGTCTTGAAAAATTCCATTCATTTAATTAGTTTTAGAAATTTTCCTATTACTCAAATACGGATTTTTCTACTCCGTAAATTTTCTTGGTAGGATTTTTCTGAGTTTATAAATTTTAAAATTATTGAAATATTGCTGTTTAATTAAAATTAAATCAGTTTTTCAAAATTTAATTTATTTTATGAATTTTGTATTTTTTACATGTAACAATTTTTCCTAGTAAATGTTTTTTTCACGTAAAATTTTGCAAGTTTGCTATTTTAATGTTTTCCTCATACATAAAAAAATTGCTTTGAATTAAATTGATTATATGAAATTTTATTTTAAAAACATAATTTTTAATTTTTATAATTTAGTTCTTATAGTTAATTTTTGCGGTATAATTTCACATGTTATGTACGAATATCGCTCAAAATATCTATAGAAATCAATAATATCATACATGACATCACAAGGAGACAAAAGTTACAAATTTAAATCCAATCAATTTGTCAAAAATTAAATCATATCTCAAACAAATCAAATAAAAAAAATAAAGAAAATCAAGAAATTATGATTTGTAACAAATAAAAGAAAATTTGTAGAGATTTTAGGGAGAACTTCACGGCAAAAGGGATTGAAAAAGCCATTCTTGCTGTCCCCCCTTAGAAAAACCATAGAAAAAATTCTCTCAAGCAAAAAAAAGCTTTCCATATTCAAATTCAACAATTTTTTGTGGAAATTTTCAAGAAATTTTAAGTTTAAAAGCTTTTCAAGGTGATTTTATCTAGAAATTTTGCAATCTTTGCTATATATCCATAATTTTTCTTCTCTAATATGAGTCAAAATCATGTTAAGCTCATGGATTTTATCCATGTTGAAAGGCTAACATGTTGACAATGATCAATTTCCTATATAATTGTTGATGTATTAAATTTTTTTTTAAAGTTCAACTTTTTTTTGAAATATTGTTGTTTCTGATGAGATATTAATTTGGTTGAATGTATATGTTTATGGTTATATTGTTATCCTTAATATTTTCATGTTAATATGCTGATCTACATATTTATATATTCATTTTTTGTCATTTTATTTTTCTATTTGAACTTGATGATATTTATTCATGTTTGTTTTCATGATTTTGTGTTACAAAATATTGATGCATATATATTTCTTACCTTGGCCGAATTTGATATGAATGGGTAATGATGATTTTGGGCTTATTGTTATCTTGATTTCATGTTTTTTGGCCTATTTGGTAAATTTTTGAGATTTTAAGGATTAAATCCTAAAATACATAATTTTTTATGCCATTTTTGGTTTGGTGAAGAGCTTCATAGGCTGTTGGAAAATTGATTTTATGTGTTTTGGAACATGTTTTAGGTGTTTTTTACATTTTAGAGGCCATTTTGTAATTTTAAAAAAATTTAAGGGCTAAATTGCAAAATATGCAAAAATCATGTTTTATGGCCAAAAGTGCTTGGCCGAACCTTCATGTAGATTTTTTCATGATTTTTGGGTTAATTCTTGGCTGATTTAACGATTTTTTGTGATGTTTTGTGATTTTTTATGTGTGAGTCAAAATGCAAATTTAGGAAATATAAAGGCCATTTTGCAAAATGTAGAGAACATTTTGTTTCAAGGCTAAGTGTTTGGCCGAATTCTTACTGACATATTTGCTGTATTTTCCATGTTTAGTTTCATGTGATTTTTTTGATTTTTTTTTTTGGTTATTTCATCATACAGAGACAAATAAAAATTTAGAAAAGTTTAGGGACTAAATAGCAAATGTTAGTGTTTAAGGGGCAAATTGGACATTTTACTAGTTTTAAAGATTTCTATTATTTCTATGGCCTTCCGTAGGGATATATAAATTTTCACAACTTTTCATATTTGTTTAGTCTTCCAAAGGATGCGAAATGTAATTTTCAAAAAGTTAAGGGTTGGACTGCAAATTTTGCATTTTAAGTGAAAAATAAAATTTTAGCTTTTCCATTTAGACTAAATTCATCTACTTTAAGATCATTTTAGTGTCCATTAGGGTACCGGGATACTTTTACGTCGAAGGTAAAGCCTAAAGGCATTTTGGTAATTTTTCTAAAATCGAGTCCTAGATAGTAACGGAGATGCTTTTGTACCAAAGGTGAACGTTTAGTATTCACTTTGCCTTTTATGGTCATTTTAGTGTCCATTAGGGGTATATGATACTTTCATGTCGAAGGTATACCCTAGGGGCATGCTCATAATTTTTTGACCGGGTTACTTTTATGCCAAAGGTGAATGTTTAGGATTTGCTTAGCCTTTTAAGGTGATTTTGGTGTCCATTAGGCGTACCGGGATTCTTTAATGTCGAAGGTATACCTCGGGGGCATTTTAGTAATTTTTCTCATTGAGATGCTTTTGTACCAAGGGTGAATGTTTATGATTCGTTTAGCCTTTTAAGGTCATTTTAGTGTCTATTAGGGGTACCATGATACTTCTCTGTCGAAGGTATACCCTAGGAGCATTTTGATAATTTTGTTTGAACCGTGTCCTATGTGATTACTGGGATATTTTCAAATCAAAGGTACACATTATGACTACGTTCATCATTTTAGATCGTCTTTGAGTCTAGGATATTCTATAAATATTTTCAATAAATATGAAAATTTCTTTTTAGAAAATTAAGGCAATGTCTCTAAGTTAGAGTAATATGTAGAATTTCTCCCAAAATATGAGAGAGATTCTACGAAATATTTTAATAATGAGATATTCTTTTTCAAATGAAAATCAAGATTTTTATAAATTTTGAAAAAAATAATAAAACCTTTCGCATTCCTCTGGCTCTCCACCGAGGTGCGAAAGATATTTTTAATCTTAAAACCTTTCACGTTCCTTTGGTTTTTTGTTAGGATACAAAGGAGATGATAAAAAGCTTTCATGTTCCACTGGTCCTTTGATGGAGTACGTAAGATATTTTGACTTCCAAAATTTTAAAAACTCGATCTTCTTAACACAGAATAAAAAAAATCTGTGTCATAAATTATTACTTTGGGAATTTATAATTAAATGCCATACATTGAAACCCAACAAAAATTAAAATTCAAGTTGACATGTAATTAATAAGGTACCAATTTTCGGGTATCACGAGAGGGTCGATCCTTACTTGTGATTGTAACTGACTCTCGGACCATTTTATATGATCTCTGGTATGAGTGTACAGCTTAGAGTTTATTTTCATGGGTTTTGTAACCCTCGAAAATATAAACTCTGGCAGGTGTCCAATCTCACCTAGCTAAAATAAGATTGGTGGCAATTCCAAAATAAATGGTTGTTTTGTAATGACTATTTAGGCAAGTCGAGTGAGTGATTCATCTCAACAACTCAGTTCCTAGACAGAAAATAAGAATAATAATAACAATAATGATATGGATCCCAAATTAAAAAATAATATATATATATATATAGATATTTATATAAATACAATGGATACATTCGCCATTGTAAGTCAGGCTAGTCTGGATTCGTATCTGGGCCATGCTGCGACATTATCATCTAAAAGGTTATAAAATAATAAAAGAAATTTTATTATGGCTAAAATGAGGTTGTTGCCTACCAAAATTTTAACCAAACTAACCTAAGGTCCAATAAGCCAATAAATGTTAACCCATTAACCTATTATCCATACCCAATTTCAACCTAATTAAACTAAAAAAAAATCAATTAAAAAAATCAATAAAAGTTAACCCATTAACCCATTATTCTTGCCAATAGAGGAATGCATTTTTTTTATTTTTCTATTAAATATAGTTTTATTTGCTATTGAGATCATACGGTATTTTGAGTTGTGACAATGGAAGTAGTAATACTTTTAAAATATCCCTCTCAAATATTTGCTTGCTAAAAAGATCTTTTCGCAACGTATATTTGAAAATCTTACATGTAATTTTGGTCTTATGTTTTGATTTGACCAAAAAAGTTATGACTTATTTCTCTTATTGTAATTTTTTTATTTTTATAAATAGAAAGGTGGCAAAATATATTAGTGTGTTTTAGTATTGAATTTTCAAGAATTATCGAATTGAACAATCGATTCCAAACATCTCACAAAACCATATAGGAGTTTTTTTTTTCAAACATTCACTTAGTTGAATATTGAATTTTCAACGATTTGAATTTTTTTTTTCAATTCTCTTATTCAAATTCGACCGAAGAAATAAAAATATCTTTGATCTTTAACAATGATAATTACGAATGTGTTTATTATACCCAAGTGAGACGTAAAAAATTATAAATAAAATAATAATGGTGATATAAAGTTTTATCAAGTAATATTTTTGTAGATTATAAATAAAACATCAGAAATGATTTCTTTCTTTTACAATAACAATTTAAAATATTTAAATTAATTATAGATTAAAAATTATTATAATAGGCACATGCATAATTATTGCATTATTTTACACAAAGATAATGAGAATAAAAATAGGAACATAATCAATTTATATATACCAAATGGTATTTGCTTACTTTTTCACAATCTAATACAATTACAAGTTATAAAATAAAATAATAAAATAAATTAATAATTTATGTAATAAGTATTATTTGTAAGAATTTAATGTTTTTGAAATAAAATTATACTTCATTTAAGTTTGGATCATTTCGGGTTAATTGTTCGGGTCATTTTAGATTTGGGTTATTTTAGGTTTGGGTCATTTCGAGCTTGGGTCACTCTGGATATGGGTTATTTTGGGTTCGGGTTAGTCGGTGTCAGGTTGCTGACTTTTTTGGTCAAATCAGGTTAGCTTGGGTTCAAGTTCGGATTGACTGGTCGGGTTTTTTGGGTTCGGGTCAGAATTGACAGGCCTATCCAAACTGCATGTTGAGTTTCATTGCAACCCTTGAAAAATAAATTTACTTCATATTCATTAAAAAAGCACAAAACAATGGAGTTTCACCTTCATAAACATTATAATAAAGATAAAAAGATTGAGGGAAATTGGTCTTCAACTTCTTTAATCTGTCTCCAATTGCAAAGTCTTGATTATTGCTATTTTCTTCAAAAAACTAGAGAAAAATAAAAGCTATAAACTATTTGGCATATCTCCAAATCTAATTCTAATCCTAATTCCTATATATATATATATATATATATAGCCAAAACCCTAGAGAGGCAAAACTTGGTTTACAAGCAGCACAATTAATTTGTTTTTGGAAACTACCAAACTGAGTCTACTTTGCTTTTTAATTAAGTTATTCCACTTTGGAAACTCCTTTAGTTTTTGACCTACAAAATACAAAAATACTTAAACACCTAAGTAATTTAAATATAAGGAAAGTAAATAATATTAATTTAAAAATTGCTAAAATTAAGTAAAATCTAAATAAAAATCTCTAAGACTTAACTAATTTAATGCATATAATGAGACTAAATAACTCTATCTTACAGAGTTATCACACCCCTAAACTTAAGATTTTACTAGTCTTTGAGCAAAACAAAACAAAACAAAGAAAAATGAAACAAAATAAAAGAAACACTATTTGAGATGATTTACTTAAATGATGATAGCTTTAATTTTTTTCAAAAGTTGTCTCAGTATCTTGACTCGAGGTAAACACAAACATATCCATATTCATGCTTTAATTCAATCATAAACCTCATGTTTCGAATGGATTTCTGGTGTGTGTGTTTAATCTCTTTACAAATTATTGCATGCAATCCGAATAAGTTTATGCCAATGCAAACTACAAATTAATACTAGATTCTCATATATTTGCTTTTTATCTCTCTCCCACTAATGTAGACTAACACCTCATCAAAGTTCATGTAGGACTTTATTATGCATGTAATGTAAGGATAGGTTAACGTAGCATAAATGATATATTCAGTTTAATTCACCCATAGATATTTTTCATTGTTTCGGATCTTATGAAGAGCCATTCTTAACACTTTTGAGTCACATTCCCCCTTTTCATCACACTTTCTTTTTCATGCCAGTTTATTTATTTACAACTTGTTTTAGTTTTCTTCTTTTTCTTGCTTTTCATTTTTTTGAACATCACCAATACAACCTAATTTAACCTTGGCTCAAATATTTTTTGGAATAATTTCATGCATATGCCTATGTAGTGAGGGTTAGTCATGCTTTTTCTTATTAGGCTAGGCTAAGATATATGGCAATTAAAAGAGAAAGGATATATATATATATATATATATATATATTGATTAGGCTTAAATGGGGTAAACTAAGGATAGATATATAAAAGTAGGCTTAGAAAAACTCAGATGATCCAAAGATGGTCTAAATCATATCTTCAACTTAGCCTTAAGAGAGAATCAAACAAATTCTACATTTTCTAGATATAATGCAATTTACATCAACATAAACAGTCTTTAAATAAGCAATATAACCTAAATAAAGAGATCAAGTGCTCAAAATTTTAGAACTCATTTTCTAATAATGAGATTAACAAAAGAATTTAACATAAATTCAAATCATGCTTATCTTTTCTCAAAAATCAAGATAAATCAATAACTAAGTTCTCATATTTGGATAAAGATCTCGTCATAATAAGCATAAATATCTTAAACATACTAGACTCTTAGTAAAACAATTTATGCAAAAATAAAGAAAAAAATTACGCAATAACAAACTAACCTAGGATAATTCAACACTAGCAAAATAAAGACTTCACCCTTAAACTTAAAGCAAACATTGTCTTCAATGTTTATGAACAAAAAGAGAAAGAAAAGAAAATTCCCTTTTTCGATGAAAGAATCTCAAGAGAAGCTCTACTTATTTTCTTCGACCTTATAATGTTTGCCAAAATTGGTGGAAGGTTGTAAAATAACAAAATAAAACAAACTTATTAGAAATAATCCTAAATAATAATAATAATAATAATAATAATAATAATAATAATTTTTTAAGATAAAAAATAAAATTAAAAATTAAAAATTAAAATTTTAATAGCAAATGGGTAAAATAGGGGTTGAGGATGCCTGATCGTAGGGAACTATGTGCTGTAGCATAAAGATTCCGGACATGCCATGATGCCTTCCTAGGCATCGTAGTGCCTCGTTAAATTTTTTTTCATGGAATGCTGAGCCTCGAAATATATTGCATTGTAACACCAATTTTTTTCATGGCTTAGCACTGTAGTGCTAGTTTTTTTGAAACCCATGGAAAAGAAAGATAAATTAGTAATAGAATTAGAAATACTTTTAACCAAGTGCAAAATGAAAAAGGGTAAGAAATATGAAAACTTAGGTTGCCTCCTAAAAAACACTTGACTTATAGTCTTCAGCTTGACTATCTTTATTGTTATTTTAGGTTGGCTAAATTGATTAAAGTCCTTTTGTGACCAAATTTACCTCCCAAACACCGCATAAGTCGCTGTCCTTTTGATTTAAGCTTCTTCTTAGCACTTTCATTCATTGTCTTAATTAGCTCTAAGTTGTTTTTATATTTTTATTGTTCGAACCTTTCCTCGGAAACTTTGAGACATTCATTGAACGTTTGGGTGCATATTCCACAACATGGATTGTGAAACATTTTTTAGATTTTTTAGGATAATCAATAGCTTTAGAAACTTTAAAAGTTAACTCTTGGTCTTGAACTCTCATGGTAAGTTCTCCATTTTGCATATCAAAAAGAGTTTTACGGGTAGCTAAGAATGGTCTCCCATGAATGATTGGAATTTCACTATCTCCCTACATGTTAAGTACATGAAGTCAGCGGGAAAGATGGATTTATCAATGCATATCCTCTACAATGCCTCTTGGATGAGTGTATGATCATCGGTTGATTGAAAAAATGGTTGTAGTTTCACCTTCCCCAAACCAAGTTTTTAATAGATAGAAAAAAGTATTAAATTCATGCGAGCTCTCAAATCACATAAAGCTCTATCAACGATTTTATTACTTATAATGCATGGAATGGTGAAGCTTCTTGGATCCTTGAGTTTTGGTGGCAATTTCTTTTGTCAGATGGCATTGCACTCTTCAGTAAGTGCAACTATCTCGAATTCACCTGATGTCTTCTTCTTTGACAAGATTTCTTTCATAAACTTAATATATTTTGGCATTTGTTCCAAAGCTTCAACAAAAGATATATTAATATGAAGCTTTTTAAATACCTTAAGAAACTTCTAGAATTGATTATCCAGCTTTTGCTTTTAAAGTTGTTGAGGAAATAGTGGTATGGGTAACCTAGAGGTGGCTTTTCTTGCTCTATCTCTTTTTGCTTCTTACTCATATCTTCTTCATTAGGTGGAGTGGTTGATTTGTCTTACTTCTTATAACAACCTTCAACCTCTTTTCCTCTCCTAACTGTGATGACATTACATCTCTCTTTCCTATTCCTTCTCGGTATCACTTGAAAGAGTGCCTACAGGATAACTATTTATAGTATTATCAATTTATCTCACTTATACCTTAAGATTCCTTAAAGATGCTGTGAGAGTCTGAATGTTAGTGTCATGTTTTTGTCTTAAGTTGCATATACAAATCTTCTATTAATAGCTTTTATTCCTAAGTAGCCACTCAAGCATGTGCTGGAAACCCAGAGGCATTATTTTCTTAGTTGTAGAGGAAAGTCCTTGATTGTTGCTACATGAGAAATTTGGGTGATTACGCTAGCCTAGGTTATAGTTGTTGGAATAACGGTCATCCTGTTATCTACTATAATTCTTGACATAATTGACTGATTCAGCATAAGTTGGGCAATGATCCCTAGAATGTCCATCCCATATAGTTCACAAATCATAAAAGGACTTTGAGCTGAATGTACACTCATAACATCCAATTTCCTTGTGATTGCTGCTAGTTATGCGTTTAGCGAAGTAATGGCATTGGTGTAATAGATACTTGGAACTTTTCTTGGTAAACTTCTTTCAGTAGACCATTGATAATTATTAGAGGCCATCTTTTCAAGTAACTCATAACCCTCATTAGATGACTTCCCCATGAATATTCTAGTGTTGTAGCATCAATAGTAGTTTTTGTTTACCCTATCATTCCATTATAAAAAGTTTGTACCGATGACCATGATAAGGACATCTTTGATGCAAATCTTTAAATCTCTCCCAAGCTTCATAAAGTGACTCTAAATCATATTGCATAAAATGATGTTGTTTCTCATCTTTGATGTCTTGGTCAAAAAAATATTTAGCAAGGAATTTTTGTGCCAGATTGTCTGAAGCAGCGGTAAAGCTAGTCAAAAGTGAACTTAATCAAGTCTTTGCCTTATCTTAGAGTAAAAAAGAGAAAAGTCTCAATCTGATGGCATCATCTGAAAGTCCATTGTGTTTGAAAGTATCACAAATCTCTAAGAAATTCACAATGTGAGCATTAGGATCGTTATTATGTAAACCGCTAAATTGGACTGAAGTATGGATCATCTGAATAATGGCTGGCTTTATCTCAAAGTTATTAGCTTGAATGGTAGGTTTTTGGATACTAGGATGAATGCCTTGCACATGAAGTATATTAAACTCCTGTAGACACTTTGTATTTTCTTCTCTAGCCATTGTATTATTTTGAGTCAAGACTAGTAAATTCTCCCTTCAAAGTTGATGAAAAGTTCTTTCGAGTTCTGGATTAAAAGAGACAAGTTCTTAGCTTCTAGCTCTTCACATACAATAACAAAAGGTACCTAGAAAAAACAAAAATAAAGTATGCATTAAGATTAAAATTGCTTGGAATTAATATTAGAAAAAATTAGTAAAACAATTCCCTGACAATGACACCAAAATCTTGTTGTTAGATTTTTATGCAAGTGCACGTATCTTAAACAAGTAATATAAAGATGGTGTAGAGTATCATTCCCACGAGGAATTATACTAAACTCACTAATTACTAAAATTAAAACAATTTAATCTTGTCTAAACAACTAATTAAAGGATTGTAAAATAAAATTAAAATTAAACTAAAATTAACTAAATAAGAAAACAAAAAAATTAATAGAATTTACTTAATCAATGAGAAAAGCCAATGATTACAATTTCCCTCAACACTGCATTTGAACATGTTTTACCCTTTTAACTTGACTAATGATAATGAGTTGTTAATCTAGAGTTCTAATTTATTCGTAAGTATCTTCCGATAATCTTATAAAAATATCTCTATTAACCAATTTACTATATTTCTTTGCAAATTGAATTAAAAAAACTCATTAAGCTCAGACTCTAATTTGATACATATAGCATGCTTGTATTTTTCTATCTAACATGCAGATCAATTTATTTTAATAAATAAATATGAAACATATGTTATTTAGTCTAGGTCTAAACATAAAATTCTCTTTTCCATGTTCATTAGGGTTACCAAATCAATCTAATTGGTGGCCAAATAATTAGAAGCATTAAGAACAAGATTGAATAAACAACCCAAATATCATTAAATCAAGAAAAGAGAATAAAAATAATTCAAACTATACGTTGAATTAAGTTACAACCATAGAAAAATAAATTTAATTCATATTGATTAAAAATACATAAAAGATTGGAGTTTCACCATCATAAACATTAGAATAAAGATAAAAGGATTAAGGAAAACAGAAAACAAAGAGTTGTCGGATCTCTTTCAACTTCTTCAATCCTTTTCAAATTACAAAGTCTTGATGGCTGCTCTTTTCTTCAAAAACTAGAGAAAATAAAGCTATAAAATATCTGGCATATCTTTAATTCTAATCCTAAGAGTCTTATATATATAGCCAAAATTATGGAGAGGCAAAACTTGGTTTGCAAGTAGCTTAATTAATTTATTTTTGGAAACTGCCAAACTAAGTCCACTTTGCTACTTTATTATGTTATTTTGCTTTGGAAATTCTTTTAGGTTTTAACCTACAAAAATATGAAAATACTTAAATAAATAACTAAGTTAAATATAAGAAAAGTTAATAATACTAATTTAAAAAGTACTTAAAATAAATAAAATCTAAACAAAAATCTCTGATACTTAGCTAATTTCATGCATATAATCAGGCCAAATAACTCTATTTTATAGAGTTATCAGTGAACAAAAACCTTTTCTATATATAATGATGGCGACCTACACTGTGAGAGTTGTAGTTTTTACTAATAGTTTGTGTATTTTTTGTTTTAATATATGAAATTTGAGTGATGAAAAATCGTATTTTTCATAGCTATTTATAATAACTTCTTTGACATTAATTCAATAAACTTCTTTTTCAATTAAATTAATTATTTCATAATTAAAAAGTCGATATGTTATCTTAGTTTCTTTTAGAAAATTGAAATATGTGTAGATATGATTATTTGCCAAATTATTCCTTTTTGAACAAAAAATTGTATCAAAAAATTAACTCAAAATAGAAATTGTACTATAATGATGAGATCGACATTTTCAATATAAAACAAGATTGTATTTAAAGATTGACAAAACACAATAACCAATTTAAGGTTTTTTTTTTTTTTTTTGCTTTGACAAGGTTTTCTTCTCTAACACAGTAACTAGTTCGTAGCATTATGAGAAAAGCAAGTGTGTTAACTCACTAAGGTACTATGAAAACCTTTCACCCCAAAAATATAAAATTTCATGACATTATCTTAAAATATAATAAATATCAAATGCCCATTTTTTGTCTATTGCTCAAAATCAAGAATAAGACAAAAATCATAGACACAATCTTGTATGGGATCAAAATTTTATTTTGCGAAAAGTTTTATTTTGCAAGATTTTTTTAAAAGAAACTTCAAAATTAATATTGAGAAAAATGTATCTTGAAAAATAATTTTGATTTTAAAATGAAGAAAAAACATTGGCAATAGTCTCCAGGCTTAATCCATTTTAAATCATGAGTTCGACTTAAAATAAAAACAAAAAGACCTTGATGGCTATCTTGGGGCTTGACCTATTTTGAGAAAACAAATTAACTTAAAAAGAAAATGCAATTACCTCAACAGTAGTCTTGGGGCTCGACTCATTTTGAGAAAATATGTTCAACATAGAAAAAAAGACCTTAACGCTAGTCTTGAGGCTCGACCCATTTTAAGTAACGAGTTCAACTTAACAGGAAAATACAAAAACCTTGTTGGCAGTTTAGGGGCTTAACTCTTTTTGAGAAAATGAATTCAACTTAAAGATAAAATTAAAAAAACTCACTAGCAGTCTCAAGGAAAACAAAAAGAAAAGACCTATGCAGTGGTCTCAATGGGGCTCGACTGATTTTTGAGATGATGAGTTCAACTAAAAAGAAAAAACCTAGATGATAATATCAAAGCTTGATCAATTTTGAAAACGAGTTTGACTTAAAAATAAAAACTTCCAAAAGGTTCTAGTTCATAACTTGACAGTCTTCATTTTTGAAACACACTACTCAAGAATAAGGAATTAGTTAATCAATGTTATGACGCACATTCATGATGTTAATGCATGTATTTTGACAATACAATGACATGATCCTACTATGAGTAATAATCCAATAATCTTGCTTTCATTTGTGAACCTCTTGATATGATGACACGCTCGTTATTTTTGTACATTCTGTCTTTAATTTGCTTTCTCAGTTAAGAGCATTTCTGGGATACATGCTAGGGTTGTTTTCATTTTTTACACCGATTTTGCGAAATGAAGTTGAGCCATCTTAAATACTAAGTTCTCTTCACATCTAGATATGTTTCAATTTTCGTTATACTAATAATGGTTTTTTCCCTTCTTAGAAACTATTGAAGTATCCTAAAGTGCATCCCAATCTTCCAATAAAATCCAAATTTTCTCAAAAGTAATACAAAGAAAACCTTTTGTTCTTAAATTTGTTAATTTACCATTATCATTTAATTTTAATACAAGTGTAATTCAGCATGAAATATATTTTGAGAATAGAAAAAAGTAAAGTAACATATAATTTTATTGCAATCATAGAAAAAGATACAATGTTGGTAGGTAAAAGTAAAGCAAAAATTCAACATGTACGCCCTTGAGTTGTTGATGTCTTTAATTTCCAATCAAATGAATGTTTTGTTCAGTACTAGTTAATCATTCGAGAAAGCTTTAGATTAAACCATGCCCCCTCATCTGAATGCTTTCTTGAGCAAGAATATCTTCATTGCCCTAAGTTTGATACTCGAGCTGCCCTTTCATGTTTTCAATTGAAGTTTTTTTTTTATTCTAGATACCCTTTTGAGTTTTCATCTAAATATTTTTTCCTTTTTCTTTCTTTTTTTTTTTTTTTTTTCATTTCTAGGATAGTCGTTCAAGCTTTCATCTTTTTTTTTAAGCATAATACTTTTCTAGCCTGTTAGCATTCATAGTGTTAGGTAGATCATTCCTATTCATTTTTGTTAGTATCAATGCTCTTCCTAAAAAAAGCCTTATTTACTATGTACGATCGTTTCCAGCTCAATGCCTATTTCCCTCGGCATCTATTTGGATATAGATAATCATTTTCAATACCAACTTTCTTTCATGGAATTATCTAAGGTTAACTTTTTTGTCATGAGCTTTCATCCTTTTCTTTTGGCACATTTACCCATGGCAAATGGTTTTTATCCTCTTTTCTTCAATGAGGTTTAATTGTTTGTATCAAGCCTTGACCCATTCGATCTCTTTTAGCTCTACTTGCATTAAGATCAACAGAGATTGGGTCTTAACTCAATTACAACACTGCAGCCATTCTGTAAACTAATAAGAATGGACTAGCACCCATGGCTGTATGAATTGAGGTACGATATGTATAAAAAGTGAAAGACAACTACTACAACATGCCTGGATGTAAATCTTGGCACATGAAAGAAAAAATTATATTGTTCAAATTAAGGTTCAGTCATCGAAACTAATCGCTTGCCTAGATTTTCATAAATTTATTATGAATTAACCTGAAAATTAGAGTCACCATTGATTTAGTTGGGCAAGGTGTGATCAGACACATGTAAAATCCAATCCCTTTAAAATTTCAAAATTTATTTTAAAATGATTGATTTATTATCTGCATTAAAAATCAGAATAAAAATTGAGTTTGGAGTTGGTTATACATAGGGAAGGATTAGCACCTCCATGATGCCTTAAAATCGAGACTATCTAACCATATATTATCTTAAGTTCAAGTTTCTAATATTAACTTTGGAATTTATTGATTATCCCTTTAATGCTGTAATGAATTTTAAAATAAATAACCTCATTTTATGAATTCAAAATTTTCCACGCTCTCCAAAGTTTGTTTTAAAATAACTTTGTTATAAAATAATTTTTTGCGTTTGACAGCTAAAAAGTATATTTTTAGATTGGGGATTACTGACGACTTCTTTTTGAAAGGAATGGCAAAAGACTCGAGAAAGGCCCTAATCCAAGAATATTGCTTTAATTTATTTAAAGAAAACGATAATCAAATTTCATGTATGCTTTTCTCATTTCTGATATGTGTATGAGAGGTTAATTGCAACATATAATTCATAAAGCAATACTTCACAAAAATAAAAGAAGAATAAAAAAGGGTCACTTTAGAATGCATCTTTTAAAAAGCCTCAATTACTTAATGAACTAACCGATTAATGGTTTAAAAACTAGCTTAGATTTAAATTATGATTAAGGCATAAGAGTTTTGAAAAAAATCAAAGTCCAAAAACTGAGAGAGGAAATTTAATTTTTCAAAAAAAAAATTAAAAAGGGGTTGAAAAACAAAATGATTGAGAACTACTGTAAAATTCATTAATTATTGAAAAACAAGGTATTTTTCTAAAGTTTTTGAGCAGATATAGAAAATATAATTGAAATAAAAAGGATATTGAGAAAAAACACTTAAACTAATTTTTGAGAAAATCATGTCTTGATGATGGAGAAGTAGAGTCTAATAATAAGAGAATCTAATAAAGACTCAATAAGTATGGTTTAATTGGGAACGGTTTTTGATAAACCACCACATTCTAGGAACCATCAAAATGGTCTTGCATTTTTTGAAATGAGCATTTGAAGACCTAAGCGTGCTTTTAAACTACCTAATGATAATGCAGGCCAATATTCATTATGAGGTGTCATAATATCTTGAAAAATGAAAACATGAAAATCTAGAATTATAACCTTTCTAAAAAAATAGGGAACAGCTGCATTAATGTGTTTCCAAACTTATTTCTCACTTAAAAGGATTGCCAATATTGCAAACAATATGTTGTTGGAAAGATAACTCAATAAGGTTTCACTTAAAAATACCTAAAATACCTATAAAATCATTAATGGTGGGAAATATTTTTATGATCAGGTCCAGTCCCAAGATATAGAAGATTCATGTAACAAATTGTAAAAAATCACTATGAACTCAATTGGACTCAAAAAGTCACGTATGATATATGATTAGAAAGATAATTCGGTGTAATTCAACTAAAATAATATTTAGAAAATTCTCAAGAAAATCATTTGGTGGACTGTTATATATTTTATTCATTGGGCATGGATGTTCCAAACAACGAGCAAAGAAAAATTCATAACTCATTCAAACAGACTCAAAAAGTCACATATGATAGCTTGTTGGAAAGATAACA
>JBBYHL010218371.1:0-27238 GCA_038381835.1 Adansonia madagascariensis
GCACTCGTCCATCTCGGAGTATACCAGGCAAACTCTGAATGCCAGCACTCAGGCCATCACGACCTAACAGTGGCTTCACAGATACGCTGCTCAGCTGAGATAATGCCCCACTCGCTGGAATGGGACAGCCACAGGATCCTACCCTCTCAGCTCCCACTGGCAACATGGGCACAATCGCAGTCGCCACAGCTGGCACAGCACCAAGAACTCCTTCTTAGCCTACAGTCACAGTAGCAGGCATGGCTTCTTCAGACTGCTCACCCACCTTCCTCTTTCCCTTTTGTTGGCGTGTGGCCACCCTCTCTACCGTAGCTTGTTTGGTCGCCTATTTCGCTAATACCCCTTGCACCGGATCTATTCTTGTATAATCAAAGCAACTACATCAGTTTACCAACATCTTTTGCCTTAACAACAAACAACCAAAGGAAATACCCTCTTCTGCCCTTTGAAAGGATAGATGATCGGCACCTGCTCCCTTACTTGCCTGATCACTACCACCCACTTCCATACCCTCCCTGCTACCATAGCCAACAGACCTTCCATCCTCCTCTTTTTCTTCCAAATCCTCTATTCATTTTTCTGCCTCAACTTCACCTGTAACCATAGATATCAAACATCAAAAACTCTACTCGATAACATACACAGACGCCAATCCAAAACTTAAATAATTCACAAACCATACTTCTCCGATGTCTTACCAACTGCTGTCTCTTGCGCTGACTAGGAGGCCGTACTAGCCCTTCTGGCACGTTCGGCAGCTCTCGTCCTAGACATCCTCTTTAGATATTACGAAGTGTCAAATATTGCTTACTACTCATGCAGCCACTCCTGAAGAATAGCACATGCTCCTTCTCCTCGATGTCTAAACTCGCCCTCTCATTGCTCGTCCATGACCTTCGGCCTCACTAGATTGGAAAACCCTAAGATGTGCCTGCCATTTTGGTCACCATGAAATATTGTTCCCTCCTCATTTGAGCATTTGATGGGAGGTTGACTATCAACTCTCTCTTCCCTAACTCGTAGGTAGTAGAAACAGGAATCACCTTGCTTTAGGAAATACAGCTCCTTCACTACCCTTATTGACGGTAACCAGCACTTCTCCTTGCACATAAGGAAGTACGTCAGCAGAATCACCCAATTGTTCAATTTTAGCTAGTTGGGGGATAAATTGTACGTCCTCAGCAACGCACAAAAGAATGGCTCCAAAGGAAGGTGGAATCCGACCTTAAAAACATGCAGATAAAATGTCGCACTATCTCTTTCAGCAAATGTGGTCCTCTGTTGTGCCTCTGCCTTTGCAATCTGGTACCTTCCCATGTCCACTCCTCTATCATGCATCTACCTCTAAACCGTTTGCTATTTACGGATCCACTATAAACCTCAATCGACTCTGTATTCAAATGGTGATCGACCCTGCCTCATCTCTGATCGCCTCTTCAGCACCATCACCATCACCATCAGACACTTCCATACCCTGCCCCGACTCCTGATCATCACTTTGCTCATCCACCATGTTTCCTTCAATTCTTTCTCCTCCACCATCATGCGACCAGCTACTCCTTCCTAACTCAGTCTTCCAACTATCCTCCTTACTTTCTTCCCTGCTTCTTCCAATCTGCCTTTCCTCGTAACTAACTTGACTAACAGCTTTCCCCCTTCTACCATCCAATCCAGGCACTCTTTCCCACCCCACAAACAAAAACAAAAAAAAAAAACAAACTAAAAACTTACCAAAAACTCAACACTGACAGTGCCCCCCACTCGTGACTCCACTCACTCGCTCGCTGCCAAAACAACACACAAACAAAATTAACACAGCTTTCCATAAACAAAAACTTTGATAACTCCTCACTAGGCACTCTTACCACTAAGCTTACCCTTTCTCCTCGAAAACACCCTACAACCACACTACCAAACTCTCTCTTCTTCATTTTCCTCTCTTTTGCTTGTGATTCCCTTCAACAGAGCCTCTCTTATATAGCGAAAAGGCCCGACTCTTCGCATTTCCTAATTCAACACGTGCCACTATTTTGTTTGTCCCTTCCCAAAGTATTGCGCACCATTGGCACCTCGTCCTTTCCTTTTTGTCCCTTCCGACACGTGTTTGTCCATGATTTTTTCTGACACACTATATCCTCCTAACGGTGCCCCTCCACATTCTCCTGGCAAAATACGCGTCCCACCCTCATTCTTCCCCTCTCTGTCATGCCACAGAAAAGTTGCCTTCTTTATTATCACCCTGCAATTACAGTTGCCATTAATGACGCCGGTTACCTTTTGCATTTCAAACATTCCCACCCAATCTATGTGCCAATTTGCCCCTCGACAAAAGTCTAAAACGCCAAGTCACTTTATAATTGCCTTTTGGACTACGGGGGGAGGGGGCAATTGTTATACCCGTATATGGATAATCGCCCCAATAACTCATCGCCATAACTTAAAAGGCATCCACTGCAACCTTGCGACCGCTAGAACAGCATCAGACAACGATGTGACTTCTCGACAGCAACATGACTTCAGGACTGGTATCTCCTAAGTGACGGCCGACTGATAGAGCCGACCACAAGGCACCATAGCCTGATAGCTAGCTCGGCGCTAGCCACCCTTCTGTCAAACACCTGACATAATGTCCCCAGACAACACCTATAAAAGGGTAAGCAAACCCAAAGGTAAGGGATCTTTTTCCCTAACTCTGAATCTCCATTGCTGTATCTTCAAAATACCCACATACTAACTTAACCATCAGAGAAAATCTCCAAAGCACAAACTCCGACCCTTTTCTAACTATCTTTATGTTGCAGGGTCACATTCGACCTTTCTTAAGAGAAGCATTAATAATTGACGCCGTTTGTGAGAAATTGCAAAAGCAATTTGACCATTTAATTAATATAAATTGAATGTTAATTATAGCCATGTCTTTATTATTATTATTTCTTACAAACGAAGTCGAATGTAATCATCAATAAGTGGAGAAAGATTAAGAGATATGCATTGTCAAAATCGCGGGGGGACCTTTTTTAGGCTTTCAACTTCACCAAAAAGGAAGTGATTATCGAGTGGGCCGCAAAGGCAAAGCCAAGGAACTGAACGCTTGAAACGCAAGGAAGGCTGCTCCCGCTGTTAAGAGCCTGCTTGTTCCTAGTATGTATCCAATCGCGATGGACGGGGCGCTATTTCCAGCAGACACTTTGAGCTACCATGGGCCCCCGCCTAGCGGAATCAAAGGACCACATCTGGCTAGGCCAGCAGATTTTGATTTTGTCAGAAAAAGCTTTTATACATATATATATATATATATATATTTATTTATTTATTTATAT
The DNA here is from genome assembly GCA_038381835.1 of Adansonia madagascariensis. Classification (NCBI taxonomy): domain Eukaryota; kingdom Viridiplantae; phylum Streptophyta; class Magnoliopsida; order Malvales; family Malvaceae; genus Adansonia; species Adansonia madagascariensis. The sequence continues at coordinate 3,321 of JBBYHL010218371.1, forward strand.
GGGTTCATATTTAATGTATTTTAAGTGTATAAATTTATATATTATTAATAAATTAAATTAAATTATTTTATTAAAAATTTTTAAAAATAAATATAAATAATTTTATTTTTAAAATTATAACACAAAATTCATAAATTATTTATAAATTTATACACTAAATTCTTATCATAAATATTGAATTTAGCTATTTATTCCTGTAAGAATCCGCGCTTTATTTTAGGGTCACCACTCATCACTCACTCATCGGCGCTTCTAAGCAGTGCTCACAAACAAATCCACAGCGCAATTGACATGACAAATGACAATTGGAATGGGATGGGCCTAAATAAACGAAGGAATACCGTATACGAATACACCTGGCAATTACCCCTTTTTGACATTATTATTAATTTCCTGTGGATGTGGCTGTGGAAAAAAAGCATAATATTACCGGTAGTTCTTGACTTGTTGAATCTGCTTTTAGCCGTTGTGAGCTTGTGATCAGGTTATACGACTATTATTGATCTATTGGGATGGGGGAGCGAGCAAAGTCCTCCCTCTATCGCTCCCAATGTCCATGTGGGTAATTTGCATGATCGAGGCGTGTCGCCGGGGGTGATGATTACATCTGATGGGTAGTAATAATCACTGAAAATGGGCCGTGAAAAGTTTGTGCCTCGGCGTTTCTTTCTGTCGCCGGTGAATTGTTGCGATGACTCGCATGTGCCGTGGTCACACCTCTGGAATCTCCTTCAACACTCTCAGGGCTCGCCATTATTAGTTTCCCCAATTGAGCCCGTTAAATTTGTCTCTTAAGGACTACTGTACTTGTTTGCTCTATGTAAGCCTTCTTTCCGTAAACTAAAATGCCCACCATTACCAGCAGGCAGTATTTTTTGAGGTTTGAGGTACATGACAAACATGACGATGCTGATGGATGGACTCTTTTTTATCAAATATCATTAATATAAAATTTTCTTTTATTTAAATTAAAAATATAAATAAATTTATACATTATTTTTTATATATTATGAAAATTTGCAATCTATGTAAATGTTAATATCAGCACAGCTTATTTGATAACCTTGTAACTTATAATTAACATATTATATAAAATTGATTTGCTATGAGATCCTATCTCTTCGTCTATATCCCAAATCTCTCTCTAAATTTAGTTTTTGAAGATCTGATCTTTTTTAAAGTAAATAATTCCAAAAGTGTAAATATGTGATTCCTCACAAATATTTTAAAAAAAAAAAATCATTTTGAAAAAGAGATAGGAGTAGGAAAAGAACTTAATTTAGAAAATAAGATTAAGGACAACCTATGTGCGGGGAAAAAAATAAAAACTTCTTTCTTTGGCTAGAGCTAGATCTCTCCGGACAGACACAGGATATGTGTGGTTTCTAAAATTGCTGAAATCACGTAGCGCATGATTTTTTAAAGTTGTCAAGGGTCCTGACTTTGCTATTATACTTCTGGTTTTTTTTTTTTTTTTTTTTTTTGTCAAGTCCTCAAACAGTTTTTCAAATTCCTAACACTTATATGTACACTCTTTCTTATTTAAATTGTCATTTTTTAATTAAAAATGATCTTGGTGTTGTGTTTAATTAAATTAAAATGAGTGTCATTTAACCATGACATATAACTCTTACGTCAGTTGTTGGATGATGGATTTAACTCGAATAGAAAAAAGTTAAATTTTACTGAGTGTGATTCTCTCTGATATATATATATATATATATATATATATAAACTTTTTTTTCTTTTTCAATCTATTTAAGGCAATTGCTACATAATGATTGACCGGCCTAATGGTAATAAATGCATTTAACAAAAAAAATACCGATAAATTCATCGCTTGATAGCCATTAATTGAAATTGCAGGATATCTATGAATTTATTGTTCATGTTTAATTATTAGCGTAGCTAATTAGTTTAATACAGGTTATTAATTTTTCAAGTTTATTTGAACTAATTTAAACTTTTGTTTGTAAATTTCAATAATAATTAAAAAAAAAACTTGAAAAACTTTCAATTATTGATTAACAAATGGAATTTTCTCAAATAGTGTCACTGAAGAATACTTGAAAGTTCATTATCCATTCCATCTTATATTATTGTTGCATCATTGCTAAAGTTTTAAGTTGGAGGTGGGTTGAGCATGGGAACGTACGAGTAGAGGGGCGGCGAGTCAACCCCGTCATAGTTAACTCTCACCTTATCATACAATAATAACAACAAAAACTTAGGAAAGGGATTGAGTCTAATTATTGGAATCAATGAATATTTATTTCATATGATATAATACTAACAATAAATAAAATAGAATAAAAAGTCACGAAGACAACAAATAGGCGGGGAGATGGGCCGTGTTTCAATTACTTGCTGTCTGTCTCCAGTCTCCAATTTGATGATACAATTAATTGTTGCGTGCAAGCCATATATAACCGATTCAAATTAATTATTATTATTGCGATGCAAGTCGTTTTAAATTAAAAGAAACTAAAATTATAATGCAAGTCGTTTTAAAAATATAAAAAAAACAAATCTAGCTGCAAATGTAACGTATATAATATAAAATTTCAGACCATTGTTTTCGTGCAGTGATCCACTCTTCCAAAAATGTAAAAACAAAAATTTCCATTCCATTCTATTCTATAGAGCGCCCGAAGACGACCTTTTTTTTTTTTTTTTTCACGTCTTTAAAATCATTCACAAAACGAGGAGTTCTGAACCAAAAAAAAAAAACCGAGGTTTGGTTTTTTTTTTTTTTTTTTTGTGTGTTCTTTTTCTTTAATTAGAAGGCTGGATTACTCACCATTGTGAAAATTATTTTTTACGGATAATTAAATATTGAAGAGCCAATCAAACCGCTATTCTCAAGCAAAAAATCGAACTTATATGGATTCGGCTATTAATATTTTGATATGAGAGTTTATTTGCATGTTCAATTTTTTTTTTTTTAATTTTGAACTCATAAAATTGATTGAAAAGGATTAAAATTAAAAATGAATATGGATATGTAGAACAACGTTTTAAATGAATATATAAATGCAAAATAATACAATACTTTATATAGATAAATATATTAATTTATTTTTATATTTATTCATATAATTTAATAAATTATTTATTTTTATATATACTTTATTTGATTTATTTAATTTTATTTAAAATATTTTTATATTTATATTAAAATATAATGTTATCTTTTAAATTTATTATTGTTTTCAAAAATACTTATTCTTAATATAATATTTATATATAGCTTTAGTCTCCACAATAATACCTGCCAATACACTTTTGCTTATTATACTAATCAACTTAATTTACCAATTCCAGTTCAAACAATTTAGATCAGTTTTGCTCAAGAGAAACTAGGCATTCGAGATTATATAGATTAAAAATATTGAAGCCGAAATAAGATAAGGGAGTGGATGTATGATTAAACTTCTCTTACGTATTCCGATTACAGCAATCATATAAACCATACAAGTTTAAAATGATATAGAACAATCATCTATATTATTAATAAAATAGTCGATTAAGTTTGAAGTTACCGTGACACTAACTTAATTTATGAAATCAAATAAAAATATGAATTGGACTATAATAAATTTATAAAATAAAATGTAAAAATATTTTAGTTAATTTTATTTTAAAAATATATACATAAAAATTATCTAATAGATTTTCTTTCTTTCGCTTATAACGATACAAAAAAATTTATATTACTTGAATAGAATAAAATTGTAATAGAATAGTTACTATATGATAATAGAATAAAGTAATAATGAAAATAAATAGTTCTATGCAGTAATTTAGTTGAATAGAATTAATCAGAATGAGATTCGAAATTTTTTATTTGCTAACTATTTAGTAGAAGATTTGGAATGACTATTTAGTAAAAGATTTGGAATGACTATTTAGTAATTTTTTGAAATAAAAATATAATAAATTATTTCACGAAATAATCTTTTTATAAATCAAATAAGCAGGTAACGCTGTAATAATATTTTTATTACAATAAATTAAACATACTGTTGCTTTTGAAAAAATTATGCAACAGGGAGTTGTGACGAAAAGAGGACTGAGCTAGAAGTCACAACTGCTTGCTGCTCACTAATATAAAGGATACCGTTTGACTTACTGGCTATGGTATAGAATACAAAACCGCAACGGCTTCAGCTTTTTATTGTAATGATGGATCTTCCGCTTTCCTTCCTCAAACTTGCAAAGCTGCAAAGGCAAAGCTACTGCAATTGCAAAATCAAAATAGGAAAGGACTTGTCTCGCCATCGCCGAACAAGGATGGGGCTTGCTTTAGGATTTCTTTTATTCATTTCTGCATTTCAGGCAAGCCAAGCGCCTCCTCTGCTTCCACTCTTCCAATTTTACTATTTTTCTCTTTATTTTTGTTTCCTTCCTATCGACATTTTAGGCAGTTCTAATTTCTCTTTTCATTTTTGAAACAAAATATTAATCACTTTCTTCTTTATTCCACGCCTCAATTGAGTTCTCAGAGAACTAAAGAAAAAAAATTCCCGGATTTCATTCGTATTTTGATCAAAAACTTGACTATGCTTCATCTTTTGATTCAGGCTCAGGCATTTCATTTCAGCTAAAGTTTTATGAACAAAAAAAAAATAGTAATAAATAATAACGAGATTAAAATAGTTCTAGATTGATTTCAGCTGAATTTGCAGTTTTCAGTGGATGCAGGTTCTATTTATTGTACCAGCGGTGATCGCACAGACGACCAATGATGAACTAAGGTAAGGCTTTTGCTGATGCTTATCTTCTTGCTATAAAATACAAATACAATAAAAAATTTTCAATACAACTCAAATTTATTTCTCTGATGTGTCATTTCCCGTATTTTTCCAGAGTTTTAATACTACACTGAATTTGTACTTATTTCTCATGGAGACTAATATCAAAAAATTGAATTTGCTGTTTCTGAGTTACATATATGATTTTGGTAACTAGTGATAAATGTTAATTTTCTTTATATTTTTTAAAATACTAATTTTTTCCTTGTTTTTTGTATTTTTGTTTGTTATGTTTAGGCAGAGACATTCTGAAGGATATTGTGCAATGTATAACATTTGTGGAAATCGAAGTGATGGTAAAGAATTGAACTGTCCTTATGGTTCTCCAGCTGTAAAGGTAAGACTACACGTAAGTGTTTCTTTCACATAAATTTTGCACTAATATGGTAAATAGTAATTATGTTAAGTTCACCGTTTCCTCGTTTTTTGTTAATATTAGACAACTTTGAAAAAATCTGTTATAAATTAAAACTGTAATTATCTAACATCTACATTTTATTATGCTTTCTCAGCCTGATGAGTTACTTTCATCGAAGATTCAAAGTCTGTGCCCGACAATTACTGGAAATGTTTGTTGTACAGAAGGTCAATTTGACACACTACGGACACAAGTCCAGCAAGTAAGATTTGTTGCTGAATTCGACTGTTGCTATCCTGACTTGCACTGTGCGACATATATTATGTTAGGATAAGGTTTAATATCTCATAGTTGATTTTATGACTGTATATGCCTTTCTAGTTGATTAGAAGTAAAAATTGCTACCTACCTAGGAATAACTATATTAAACAATGAATGGACAATGTTGTATTACGCTTGGGTCAATGTCATGCTTTAATCTTTCTTAGAAATCTTTTATTTGTTTGGCATTGTCTCGTAAGTAATGAGCCAACTGATCACTTATTTTCTGTTTTCATTTGAAAATCGGGAGCTTTTCTGCTCTGATCAATTGGAGGTAGTCGATTGTTGTTCCTTGTTAATTTCATCTTTTCCTAATATGGTTTATTTCAACGTGTACATTATTCCAGGCAATTCCTTTCCTTGTAGGCTGTCCAGCATGCTTGAGAAACTTTTTGAATCTCTTCTGTGAGCTTTCCTGCTCTCCAAACCAAAGTTTGTTCATCAATGTGACTTCTGTGTCCGAGGTCAGGAATCCTCGCTAGTCCTATATGATAATGTTGCATTTGTGTCCACCTTCTATAAACTTGGGCGATCCTATTATCTTTTCGTTGTTTTTCTCTTTTATTTTGATTTGCAAGAACAATTTTATCCTTCTAAAATTCCAGAGTTGATCTACAACATTAGGTTAGGATTAGCCTGGGGTTTATGATAGTCTTGTTATGCACTGGCATTTATATGCATGCAATAGATTACCTTGTATTTTGGAATTAGCTTTTTCATCCTATTTTCATTTCACATAATATTGTGACGGATGTGAATATGAATCGGTACACAATATCTTAAAGCATGTTCGCTCAAATAGGTGGTCATGCAATTATTTTAGGGGACATTGTTAAGGTATCTTAATTCTCTTTGCAGGTCAAAAACAACTCGACTGTGGATGGAATTGACTTTTATATAACTGATCAATTTGGCGAGGGGTTGTATGAATCTTGCAAGGATGTCAAGTTTGGTACCATGAATACTCGTGCTCTGGAATTTATTGGCTCTGGTGCTAAAAATTTTAAAGGTGAGTTGGTAGTTCAAGTTAAGATTTGCATATGCGTTTCTCAGTCTCACTGTCTTCCTGGTTGGTGCTGGCAGAGTGGTTTGCTTTTATTGGTCGGCAAGCGGGGCTTAACTTGCCAGGTTCACCATACGCCATCCGATTCCTGCCCGCTGCTCCTGAATCATCTGGAATGAAACCTATGAATGTATCTACTTATTCATGTGGAGATGTTTCACTGGGCTGTTCTTCTGGCGATTGCCCTTCATCCCCTGTCTGCTCTAATACAGCCCCACCTCCTTCCCATAAAAGGGCTACATGTTCAGTTCGATTTGGATCTCTTACGGTGAGGGTTGCTTTAGCATTATTTCAGTTTTTAGCCGTTTTACCAGATGCAAATTCCTCAAGGCATACGAAAATGGTGTTGGTTTCCTATTTTGAACTGCCATACAGTTTTACTAATTTAGTTTCAATTTTGAAATCTGTAGGCCAATTGTGTCGACTTAGCTTTAGCAATCCTCTGTATTGTTTTGCTTTCTATGTTTTTTGGATGGGGCTTGTTTCAACGGACAAGAAAAAGGAGCAGGCCTTTTCAAATGAAACCATTTTCGAGTACTGCTGATGGTGTTGAGTCTCATTCTATTAACAGGCAGAAAGCTGAGAATCTCCCAATGCAGGTTTTTTTTTTATTTTTTTTCTTTTCTTTTGTGCTAATCTTCATTTTCTTGAATCTCATTCAATTTCTTGTTGGTTATTAGTTATGCTGTTGCATTCATGTCTGGTTTTAAGAACTTTACGAAGTTGTATTCATATTCTATTATCTTTCTTTGGATTCTTTTCAGTTTGTTTATTATTTCATTTGTGCTTCATGTTTTGTATCAGAGGCTAGAAGCTGCTAATCAAAGTAGCACTGGGGTTCAAGTTCAACTTTCTATTGTGCAAGGATTTATGTCAAAATTTTACAGGTTAACTGTCCATGTATTTAAGGTTTACATCACTTGAGCACAGAAGCTTGTGATTTGTGCTAACATAGTTATGTTCAGGAAATATGGACTATGGGCTGCTAGAAATCCAACCCTTGTATTGAGCTTGTCAGTGGGAATGATTCTTCTACTTTGCTTGGGTTTAATCCATTTCAAGGTGGAAACACGGCCAGAGAAGGTATTATTTGACTGCTACATAGCTAGGCGTATCTTTACACAAACTGAACCTCTCTACTTGTCCGTCATTGCTCATTATTGTGAACCAAATAACTACCTATGATCAATAATTTCTGTTTCCATACAAGGAGGCTTGTAATCATCTTTAGTTTGGCATGAATTTCATCCTAAGAATTTATTACTTTAGGTAATTTCAAATTTTATAAGTAGAACATCCAAATTTCTATGTTTGATCCATTGGCAATCATTCCAGGCTTCTATTCACTTGCATGACATGTTTGTTAAATTATCTGTTTTATAATGTTTAGATGCATTGTAAAACTACATATAGGTCCTGACTTCTGAGGCACTAGCGTGCTTGCTTTGTTTTCATGCGTCCATCCGATGTTCTATACTGTTGCCCCTAATGAGGCTTTCGTTCTTGTTTTTAGTTTACATTCGATAGTCTCTGTTCTACATTCAAATGCTGCTTGCTGCATTTGTTTTTGATTGTATGGTTAAAATTCGGATCTTGTCCCATACTTAATTTTATAAAGGACTCCTACAGAACTTTACTTGCCCGTCTGATGGGAATTTTCATAATTTTCTGTCAAGCATTTTGGGATCAAGAATTACTTGGATGTGCTTCTGATTACATTCTCCTTTCCATACATTTTTTTCTATCTAAATATATGTTATAAATGTCAGCTATGGGTAGGACCTGGGAGCAAAGCTGCAGAAGAGAAACGTTTTTTTGACAGCCATCTAGCTCCATTTTACAGAATTCAGCAGGTTTTGCCCTATGTTTCTATTTTTCCCTTGTTTATCTGGTTCCCTTCTTGTTGGTTGCTGGTAAGAAAGAGAATTTACAATGATTTTATCGTCCTTGCCGGTTCAGTAAACTTTTCTCGTTTTTGTTTTTGTTCATTAGTAAACAGTAAACTTTTCTTGTTATATGGCATGCCATTTTGAGACTTCGAATGATTTCTTTTGCATGCTTTTTATGGAGTAAAATGTGCCTGCTAAATTTATTTGGGAGTATGTTCTTGTTTCCTTAAGGGCTCTACCATCAGTCAAGACTCAAGAATATAATTTCCATATTTAATAGCATTCTTTTCACATTTATTTATCTTTTCCTCTCTTCTTTTTCCTGTGTATTCAAATCAACTTCTTTTATATAACTCTCTTCCTCATAGCAATATTTTCTCTCGTTCTTTTTTTCCCTTAGTCTATAACTCAAGAATGAGATATCATGTAAGAACCAGTGATTTTAATTCTTCTCCATTAGATTGTGCTACGCATTTGTTTTCTTAATTGCGTTGGAATTACTAATGTTACCTGTGTTTTTCAGCTAATACTAGCAACAATTCCAGATGCCTTGCATGATAAATCACCCAGCATCGTGACAGAGGAAAACATTAAGTTATTGTTTGAAATTCAAAAGAAGGTAACGGTTCTACTCGATTTATCAGGTCGGATTAACATATATCATACACAGTGCAATCTGATTTATAATCATTTGTATTTTTATAGTGCCTTTTCTTTGCAAAGTCTTACTTAAACACTTTTAGTTTACTTGACAGATTGATGGAATCCGGGCAAATTATTCTGGCTCAATGATCTCTTTGACAGATATTTGCATGAAGCCAATGGGGCAGGATTGTGCCACACAAAGTGTTACACAGGTAGCAATAGCATGCATGGCTGTTGTCTGTATTTGACTGAAGAATATTGATTGCCAACTGAAATGTAGAAAGTGTGAAAGTGGAGCAGAGTTGTTTATCTTCATGGACCTTTGAACCTCGACTAAAAGGCTATGTGCTTCATATTTCTTGATATGGACAATGAGTTGCTTTTAGATGTGCATATTTTAGGATTAAAATAATTCTGATTAATTGTTTATTACTATTATGATACATGCATGTAACTCAGACTTAGCCTGGTTTTCTGCTCTTCCACGATTCCACCTTCTTCATGTATTTTGAAACTTGCTACACTTTTGACATCTCTCTGACAGATAATTATATCTGTTATTTTTGTTGTGTTTTGTATTTCACGACTAAATAACTCATTATTGAATGGCTAGAGCACCTTACAAATTCCTTCCTGTCTGGTCCTTCCTTTTTTTTTTTTTTTTTTTTGTTATGTTTATCTTGATAGTATTTCAAAATGGATCCAAGTTACAATGCTGATGATCGACTGGAACATGTAAAGTATTGTTTTCAGGTATATCCTAACACCTTCTTGTCGATGTGGTTTAAAGGAAATTGCCTTCTTTATATTTCTACTTTACTGAACAGCCTCCATTATAAGCATGTTCAAGTTATAGATCTTGACAATAAGAATTTGAATATTGATCCTTTTCGTTTTTTATTCACATTTCTTTCTCCCTTCCACTCTGAATCTTTTTGTATCCTTAATTGACCTTTTAATGTTTACATGCTATGTATTCTCTCAGCATTATACCTCTGCAGACTCATGTCTGAGTGCTTTTAAAGCCCCACTAGATCCAAGCACTGTATTAGGAGGTTTCTCTGGGCGCAATTATACTGAGGTAATTTTACTTTTCTGAGCTGCCAGCGCAATTTGATCATTGGATGTTGTAACCTAAAATGATCTTTACCATGCAGGCTTCTGCATTTATGGTAACTTATCCAGTAAATAGTGCTCTTGATAAAGAAGGGAATGAAACTCAAAAGGCAGTGGCTTGGGAGAAGGCCTTTATTCAATTAGCAAAGGTTTGGTACTTGCATCATATTAATAATTGCTCATTTTCTTGCATTTTTCATTCTCTAGGCATTTCTCCAATATAAGAGAGTTTACGTACATTGCTATCCTATGGAACAGGATGGGTTGTTGCCTATGGTTCAATCTAAAAATTTGACATTGTCTTTTTCATCGGAAAGCTCCATTGAAGAAGAGTTGAAAAGAGAAAGCACCGCAGATGCCATAACCATATTGGTAGGTGATTTTCTTTGTTATGGTGTGAAGACTTGATATTTTAGTCTCGCATAGAGAAGCCTAACCTTTGTGATTAAAAAAATTTCTAAGAGGCCTACCTCAAGCTTTTAAAAAAAAAAAAAAATTACTATCCCTTTAAATGTGAAACTTTTTATTTTCACTGCAAGTTTTCTTACACTGCTTTCTTGTGTCCACTTCCTTATTTTATTGCAGATAAGCTATCTTGTGATGTTTGCTTACATATCTGTGACTTTGGGTGATACACCACGATTATCTTCCCTTTACATTTCATCTAAGGTATCTCATCCATGATTAATCTTTACAGAACTATATTACTATTCCGAGAGTTTTTTTATTACTACTTCCTTCCGTTCTTGGACCCTCACCTACTAGCTTAAGCTTTTCTAGTTACGCAGTAGACTAACATTTTATATATCTCTGAAAGGAAACGATTAATCAAATGAGATAAAGTGGTTATATTTTTAGAAATCCAATATATTTTAATGAAACTTTTCCTAGACTCCTTTAAATCAATTTCCACTTTACAAAGGCTTCTTTTAAACCTTGCTTTTTACTTAAATAAAAGTGAGGCTATTCATGCTTTCAGGGGTCCATATCTAATAAGCGAGCTTCTCTTGGTTTTGATAATTTTCAATTCATGCTTTATCTGATGACTCAATCTTATCCTTCGACGGAGCTATAAATAAACATGCTTATGGCACTTGGACTACCATACTTGGGTTAAGAATATCAGTGTGCCCTGCTAGGGGTTAGAACTGAAAAATCTATGTTATTTATCGTCATTGTTTCTTTATTGTATGATTGATTGAATTCCAGGCATTGCTTGGCCTTTCTGGTGTTCTGCTTGTCATGCTCTCCGTTCTTGGATCAGTAGGATTTTTCAGTGCTATTGGTGTAAAATCTACCCTAATCATAATGGAAGTTATTCCTTTTCTTGTTCTAGCTGTAAGTTCCCTACTTAAGCATATTTGAAATTTCATATCATGTTTTAGTTAAGTTTGCAACTATCATGTTTTCCTCTAGGAGGATGTAGTACAATTACATTAAGCATTTTTTTTCTGCTAAACTTGGTCTCTCTGTTGTGGCTTACTATTGTTTACTCTTTTTCTTCTTACAGGTTGGAGTGGATAATATGTGCATATTGGTGCATGCAGTTAAGCGGCAATCTTTGGACTTACCTCTAGATGGAAAGATAAGCAATGCACTTGTTGAAGTTGGACCGTCCATAACCCTTGCCAGTCTATCTGAGGTTTTAGCATTTGCAGTTGGAAGTTTCATTCCTATGCCCGCATGTCGAGTATTCTCCTTGTTTGCAGGTCAGTCTGTTTGTCCATTTTATTCAGATGTACATAGAAAAAGGAATTTTCTTTTATCTCATTTCTGTCATTCATCTTATAACCATGCATTCTATTGCAGCACTGGCTGTTCTGTTGGACTTCTTTCTGCAGGTCACTGCTTTTGTTTCTCTGATAGTTTTCGACTTTTTGCGAGCTGAAGGTAGAAGAGTTGATTGCTTTCCATGTATAAAAGTACATGCTGAATCTGAGGAAGGTATAATTGGTGGAGTTGTATGATTGATGAATCATGTAATATAATTTTGTGGATGCATTATCTTGATTCTTTGTGCAGATTTTGAATTAGAACTAATTTTCATAGTCATTTAATACTATGAATCCTCTCTGTCATTTATTTGCAAAGTTTTCATGAAGTCTTACTAAAGAATTTCATATGAAAGTTTAGGCGTTGGTGGGAGAAAACCTGGGCTACTGGCTCGATACATGAAGGTAACTGTTTTTACTTTCTTTAGAACTTAAGTAATTTGCATTTGCTAACATTTAACAAAGCAGTTTATACTTTTATGAACAATTTTCATGTGTTTTGCTTATCATTTTTTTTTATTTTCCACTTTTAGGAGGTGCATGCACCCATTCTCAATGTTTGGGGAGTGAAACTTATAGTCATTTCAGCTTTTGTAGCATTTGCATTGGCTAGCATTGTAAGTAGCTTTAGCTTTGTTTAGTTGATCTATTTGATTTCTTTTTGCCTATCAATTGAAATAAACTTCTTATGCTTGCAAAATTGATAGGCATTATCCACCCGAATTGAGCCTGGTTTGGAACAAAAGATTGTTCTTCCCCAAGACTCATATCTTCAGGTTCAATTTTTTATGCCTGTTTTCCCAAATGAAGAACTGAATCAAGGGATATCTCTTTTATCAGTATGTGATTACTGCATTTTTTTTTTCCTCCAGGGCTATTTCAATAACGTTTCAGAGTATCTCAGAATTGGACCACCTCTTTATTTTGTTGTGAAGAACTATAATTATAGGTATTTCCATGTTATATACACTTTATTTTTGTCTTAGTTTACTACTTGGTATATGCTTATTTGGGATTTTTGGTTGTCATTCTAAGGACGTCTACCTGGTTAAAAGTATGAAGAGACATTCACCTTTGCTTCTAGTATTTGTTTTTTTGCCTTTCTTGTTAAATGACCTAGCTTATTATTGGCTCTTCTAGAGCTTAGATTTTTCTTATCTAAAATTTATCTTGAATAATTATCAACATATGAACAAGAACTTGATGTAATATGAGATTAAGTTATTTTCTTATGGTATAGAAGGGAAACTTTTTATGGTGAAAACTGCCCTTTTAGGCTGAGAGTCTATCAGGCAATGTGAAAAATATTCTGAACAATTTTACGTAACGAAAGGTATTAGTGTTATCATTTAAGAAGCTGAAACCTACTTTCCAAGAAGTATGTGAAGCTTCGTTTGTCACTCAAAAAAGAAAAAAAATAGATGCAGTTAATCAAGGTTTTATCTTATTGATTTTGTTGATAAAGATGCTTCTCAGTTTTTATGCTGATGTTCTTCTATCCCTCAGCTCAGAATCAATGGATACGAATAAGCTGTGCTCGATTAGCCAATGTAATTCAGACTCTCTTTTAAATGAGGTAAAATATTTTGTAACTTCTATCTCTTGAATGTTCGTTCACGATATTAGATTGTCCTTATGCTCTTCTGTTCAGTTTGAAGCATGGTTGAATTTTTAAGATTGATTTTAGTGTTTCTACTGGTTTTTAGCATGTTATGTCAGCTTATTCAGATCTATTTCGCTTTTGTACGACCTTTACGGCCTGTTATATTATCTCTCCTTTTGAACTGACCTATGCATCCATCTAGAAGATGCAGAAGATGTGGGAGGAAAAGCACAGTAATGTGCAAGATCTTTTGCTGTCTTAAGTAGCTTGATCTTTGAGTATCTTAGTGATTGTTGTGTTCATCAGAATGATTGTAAATTGCATCAGCAAGGTCTTTGGACCAAGATGACTAATAAATCATTACTTTTTATGCTACATAAAATTGTCAGATTTGAATAGGTTTTTGTTGAAATAGTAATTTGAATCCCATAAATCAGTTTCGTAAAATAGATATCCTTACATGCAAGCTTTCATTGAGGATAAAGTCACAAAGGTTTTTCTTATTCGTGAAACTTAGTTTTCTTTCTGTTCTGAATTGCTTCAATATTAGATTGACTAATCTATGCGTCTTGCTTCTTCTTACCCTCAGCTGTTGCTATGCGGACTTCATTTAATGTCATATGATTGCTTTATCTTGTTGCCTCTGTAGATAGCAAGAGCATCCTTGACACCAGAATCAGGCCATATTGCTAAGCCAGCTGCTTCATGGCTTGATGATTTTCTTGTATGGTTATCTCCAGAGGCATTTGGTTGCTGTCGGAAGTTTACTAATGGGAGTTATTGCCCCCCTGATGATCAGGTTATGATCCTATTAATGTAATACATGCCATTGCCAGGTGATAAGCCTAAGATCTCTTTTCCCAATATTCAGATATCCCTTCCCAATTATGTTCTCTAATACCTATGGGCTTACTACATCCTGTTGGGCCTCATTTGTATTTTGCTTGTGAAAAGATTAAACCACCTGAACCTCAATTATGAGTTTGAAAACGTTATGCTGCTATAACAGATAAATGAAATTTGGGTCTAAAACTGTTTATCTAATTTCAAGACCATGGATTAATTTCTTTATAATAGCAGTTTCTGATAATGGTGCCTCAATTGTTGAATGGAATAAACAGATGTCTCTATTTTCCCTTTTCACACTTAGCTTATGCTTTACATTTGTCATTTTTAAGAATATGGCAGTAAATGCGTTATCCTGTTTCTCGTATCATGCCTGAACAGCTTAACACATTAGCTTTAAATTTTCTAATATTTTAGTATATTGGTAATTATAATGCTTTTGGGTTCATTGAAATTAAATATTCTTTCTTCCAGCCTCCTTGCTGCTCTGCCAGTGGCGGTCCTTGCGGACTTAGTGAAGTGTGCAAAGATTGCACAACGGTAATGTACAACCCTATATTCTGCTCGATAATTTGGCACTGCTGTAGTACTTGTCAACATGAAATTAAGCAGTTCTAATGACGAACAATTAATGGATATTTCAGTGCTTTCGTCACTCAGATTTACAGAATGATCGCCCATCTACAGCAAAATTTAAGGAGAAACTTCCATGGTTCCTCGATGCTTTGCCCTCTGCAGATTGTTCAAAAGGCGGACACGGTGCTTACACTAGCAGTGTGGAACTGACAGGTAATTAAACCCATTCTCCCATTTGCAGGCAGTTTTCACTTGCCTATAAACGTTGAGGTAGAATTCGAAAGTACTATATATTCTAATTTGAATCTATTACTAACTACTTTTACTTTTGCTATCAGGCTATGAAAATGGTGTTATTCAGGCATCATCATTTCGTACCTACCATAAACCCCTCAATAAGCAGGTAGAAGTAGTACACATGTGGTGGTCATTGCTAATTACCATTTCTTATCTTGTTAAGTTTGGCAGCAAGTTGCACCATTAATTAGCCGTGAATTGTTTTAGATTGATTATGTTAACTCATTGAGAGCTGCTCGACAATTTGCTTCAAGGGTTTCAGATTCTTTAAAGGTAAGATAGCAATGCTGATTGCCTTTCTAAATGAATTAGCTCTTACATTTTTCTTTTAGTAGAAAACATGCTTTTCTGCTTAATTGGGTACCCATATCTTTCTCTTCGTCTACAGTATACACATGTAACCTTCTTTTGCATGACACAAGTTGTTAGTCCGTATCATAAAGCTTTAACCTCATCAATTCTCCTGCAACAACGTTGCAGGAGAACTGATGAGCTTCTCACGCAAGCAGTATTTTGTTTTGAATATGGTTGCAAAATTAGCCGTATGCTAGTGATGTGATGTCTGTCTGTAACCTTAGCTCTTTCTGGTGCAGATGGAAATCTTCCCATATTCTGTGTTTTATATGTTCTTTGAGCAATACCTTGATATATGGAGGACTGCACTGATCAACCTTGCGATAGCTATCGGTTAGTAATTTTCATAAACCAGCTTAAAAAATGTCATAATAAACACATTATTTTTCCATGTTGCATATATTTTTAATGCTTTTCTGGTATATATGTCAAAAGGTTATTATCAAGACTAAAATGTAGAACAAAATGGCTTGCCATTTTGTAGTTATTTTCTGATTATTAATTGCATTTTCTTCTATTTGATTGCTACAGGAGCGGTATTTATTGTCTGTTTAGTTATTACATGCAGGTTAGCTTTCTAATGTTGTCCTTTCTAATTTTGTCCCTTGACTTATATTAAAGTCCTTTTTTTCTGTTTGTTTAAAAGTAGATGTGAAGTGATGGATTCTACTGTTCCAAAAATACTAATTACTTGATATTTTTTCCCCACAAATATAGCTTGTGGAGCTCAGCTATCATTTTGCTGGTGTTGGCAATGACTGTCATCGATCTCATGGTATTTTATGATCCCTGACTGTTACCAGGATTGATTTTAACTGATTTTTACTTCGGTGTTCTATTTGTGTATGTTATACCATCTTACAAGATAAAACTGTGCAGGGTGTGATGGAAATTCTCGGAATCCAGTTGAATGCAGTCTCCGTAGTTAATCTTGTTATGTCAGTGGGCATTGCTGTTGAGTTCTGCGTGCATATAACACATGCCTTTTCAGTTAGTAGCAATCAGCTTTACGTTTAATCTTGGTTTTTGGCCTTCAGAATTTATTGATGTCCTCGTCTTTTTTTTTCCTTCTGGTCGGATAAGAACATCAAGAAATAATTTCCTCCACACTCTTTGTTGTGTGGATATTTACCGTGTTGACTTGTTTTTGCTGATAAATGCTTACAAGTCTATGTGCAGGTAAGCAGCGGAAGTAAAGATGAAAGGGTAAAGGAGGCTCTGGGTACGATGGGAGCTTCTGTCTTCAGGTTCGTTTCCTTCTCTTATTTTTTCCCTTTTTATGTTGGGATGATGAATGAAATGAAAAAAAGAAACAATTATCTTTGGAGTCGTATATTCTATTCTATTCTATTCTATCCTGCCTTTTTTTTTTTTTTTGGATAAGTAAATTCTATCCTGCTTTGCTTAAGCTTAACTGTGATTAATATCTGATGTAATTGTTGCAGTGGAATCACACTGACGAAGCTAGTTGGGGTGCTGGTTCTTTGCTTCTCGAAGACGGAAGTGTTTGTGGTCTCTGTTCCCTTCCCTTCCTTTCCTACACTGACTTATTATCAGTTGTGGGATCATTCATTTTCCAGTGATCATATTTTCTTTAAATACTTACCCTCCCTCCCTCTTGCGTGTTTTATAGGTGTATTACTTCCAGATGTACCTAGCCTTAGTCCTTCTGGGTTTCTTACATGGGCTTGTATTTTTGCCGGTTAGTCAGTCAGTCAGTCAATTATTATTCCATTTTGGTACTTATGAATTGGATTGGAGTGCAACGTAAGTTTAGTACCAAAGGAAAGAAAGCATTAACCAATTTGTGGTATTCAGGTGGTGTTGAGCATGTTTGGTCCAGCGTCCAGATGTACGGAGGTTGAGAAGCAAGAAGAGCGGCCTTCAGTTTCATCGCAGCCCTAATTTGATGATTTTTCACAAAATTCATAACTCTTTTTCTCCAGAGTTAAAATTCTACTTCTGCCTTTCTGTCTGATATAGAAAAAGCAGAGCAAAACGAAAAAAAAAAAAAAAAGAAAAAAGAACAAGAATAGATACCACCGCATCCCCAACACGTGTAGGTTTGTTTAGATAAAGAAAGGACGAGGAAAATCAATCATATAGCAAGCTGTTGTTGTTTTGGTTGTAGGTGTTGTCAGTATTCATCAAATCTAAGCTAATACTTGCGATAGAATGATGAATGATAGTTGCACTTTTTAGATGAATGTCTCTTTCAGTTCAGGACATGTTTGAGCCTTTATATCACTTTTGAGTAGAAAAAGAAATCAACACTTCCACTTGACTGACTTGGCAAAGGCATTTGACACTGAGGAAGGAATCGTCAGATTAAATTCGGCTGCCCAACGTCTTCCAAGAAGTTGATGAGATTAAATGACCGAAAATGAAAAGTAAAAATGAATAAGCAAGCAATGAGATTCGGAAGCAAAAAGAAAGATAAAGGTTTGTTTATTTTTGCGGTGAGAGTAATAAAGACAAGAAGGAACAAACAGTCCAAATAAACTTTTTTGTGTACTAAATAAGAAATTTGTGAGGTGTTGTTCGTTTTGATTCACTGGACTTTACGATTTTATCTCTAAAAGACATCCACAAGTATAGGCTTAAGTCTCAACATATATATCGTGTCAAATCCTCGGAGATAATGCAGAGCAGATAGAACCAAGATCATACCAGGCATTGGGATTCTAGAGGTGGCTCTCATCGTCCAGCCGGCTGGCAATTGCGCTTTGATATCATTTGTGAAGACCTGCATCCAACTTGTGAGGTATTATCCGCTTTGGCCCATTAAACCCTACGATTTTGTGTTCAAAAGGCGTCTTGCAAATGTAAGTTTAAGTCTCAACATATATATCATAACAACTTCTTAAAAATTTTTGACGTGAAATTAGGATGTTACAAAACCTATTCATAGATTAAATGGCTTAAGAAATAAGATTACGTTTGATTCCCAAAATTTATTAAGATAGGAATAATAATAAAAAAGAAGAACAGCAATTTTCTACAACTTGGTGCAAAACATATGACATATAATGTACCTATATATTTTCAAATATTTAATATATGTATATATATATATATTGATTTATGTTTATTAATAGTTAATAACAATATATGAACACGTAAAAATAATAATAATAATAATAATATATGAATATATTAGAACTCCTTCGTGTTCTTGGCCAAACAAAAAGGAACAAATTGGATAAGCAAGGTTTTTGTGTTTTTTTTTTTTTTTAATAAAGTATTATTTTTACCAATGCTAGAAGAGGAGCATGTGTTAAATCAAATATTAAATTAATATCAATTGGCCATTAGTTAACATCGTACCATTTATAAAAATAATATAAATAGAAACTACAGTATATAGAGCTAATTATTTGATTCTCGAACAAAATTTATAAATATATATATATATAAAATAAATAATTATTTGGTGGCGTAGCATCACCAAAAGCTCAGTTTAAGAATTAGTATTAGTATTAGTATTAGATTATTAAACGAAAAACAAGTAAGTTAATTTACTCACTGACAATTAGAAACCTGCCTGCTAAATTAAGTTTAAATGGAAACAAAAAAGGATTATTGACTATTCAATTTTGAAGTTGGCTAAATTTAAATTTGGAAACTTTGTTTGTAGGGCAGTGGAGTGGACCAAAGCAAGGCAAGGCTTTCTCGATTATTTCCATTTTATTATCGACGGTGAGCAAACGTGTCAGAGGGAAAGGAAAGGAAAACTAATTAAAAATCATCGGACGTCGACCAAAAATGCAATGCTATACGGTACAAGCTTCCAGTCAACCTGGAAGAATATTGTTATAATTATAAAAATCAGTTAGTAATAGTAATAGAAATTAAAAATTAAAAAAAAGGGAAATTTGAAAGCACATGTTGGTGTGGTGAGGTAACCGTTGAGCGTATGCAGAAGAGAATAGAAGCGAACAGAAGAACGCTACTTTTGATCTACAAATCGGACGGCTAAGATTTACTAGCCGTTAGTTTTAAAAAGGAGAAGAAAAGGGCTTGTGCGGTGCGGACATATATCATCCGCACTTTGCGTCTCAATTTTCCTTCAAAAACCACAGAGAAAAAAAGCCTAAACGATAAGAAAAGAGAGAGAGAGATCACTCACCCGATTGCTGTTCGGCCCTC
Source organism: Adansonia madagascariensis (assembly GCA_038381835.1). NCBI lineage: Eukaryota > Viridiplantae > Streptophyta > Magnoliopsida > Malvales > Malvaceae > Adansonia > Adansonia madagascariensis. Next base: position 23,124 of record JBBYHL010218371.1, read on the forward strand.
CAACGTCATTCTTTTGACACTTTCTCACTTCCTTTTATTCGATCATTGAAGTGGACATCAAAATCAAAGGAAATTTGGAATCTGGGACTGGAGCGCATCAACAAGGAAACTCTTTTGACAAAAGGTTCTTCCATATTTTCTGATTTTTTTTTTTTTTTAATATTCTTTCTTTATTGGTTCTTTACTATTTCTTTCAATTTTAAATATGTCAACCCAAAACCAAAAAAACGATGACTTTAATTTATATTGAAGGGAGCTCTTGATGATCTTCGTCTGTAGTTTGGGGATGTCTATCTTAAGCGGATTCTTATTGTTTGCAGCTGTTGTTTGTAGATACGGAAAAAAAAATGGCTGGATCGGATGAGAACAATCCTGGCGTCATCGGACCCTCACATCTTCAAGGTGATTAATTCAACCCAATTTTCTGTTAACCTCTCTTCTGATGTTTAAATATAATTTCGAAAGTTGAAGTACTAAAGAAATTTATTTTTAATTTGCAATAAAAGGGGGTTTACGTGCCAGCGAAGGAGGCAAGTTCGTGGTACCAACTGGGCAGAATCGAAGAGCATTGAGCACTATCAATCGGAACCTAATTGGAGGCCCACCTTACCCTTCCGCTATCAGCAAGAGACAATTATCTGAGTGAGTACTTCCTTAAATCCTCTCTGTTTGGTAGCTGAGAACTGAAAAGAAAGTAGATCTTTTTGAATCAGCTGTTGAGTTTGTTTCTTGATTCCTGAATGAGATTGAATAATTTATGCATATGAGGAGTGAGGGTTTGTCTTGGTATTCTATGGTCTAAAAAAATAAGACTTTTTTTTTTAACCTTTTAGAAAATAGTTTTCTATTGTTCTATTTCTCAGCCAAGAAATTGAAGTTTTGTTCTCAAGGCACAGTTTTGATATTCTTTGTTCATTTTTTCTTTTTAATCTTTTCAGAAGAAATGCAGTCTGTGATAAGATTCCACCTATACCTCAGCACAGACCAATTACTAGGTTAGTAACTTGTTCTTCTAGTTTTATGATGCTTGTTTTAATTGCCAAAATTTATCTTTTTCTTGATCCTTTTGTTTATGATTCTTTTTTATTCAGGAAGTTTGCTGCCCAGATGGCTAACAAGCAGCAAATCAATCCTGAGGTACCATTTTTCACAGTGAAATAATTTTGGTATTATCCTCAAATTTTTAGTCACATTAAATAAGTGATTAATTACATTAACAGGAAATTAAGAAACCAATAAATTCAGTGCCAGTTTCAAATAAATCTGAAGACTGGACCATCATAGATGTGGATGGCCCTGAGGCGAGCAGTGATTTCAATGTGCCAATGTTTGTGCAACACACAGAAGCTATGCTGGAGGAGATTGACCGGATGGTATGGGACACCTCCCTTTACTGATGCTTTTTTGCTCAAGATAGCACTGATTCTTTGTCTCCCCTGCAGCAGGAGGTTGAAATGGAAGACGTGGATGAAGATCCTCTTGTGGACATTGACAATTGTGATAAAACGAATCCGCTTGCAGTTGTTGAGTACATTGATGATTTATACAAATTCTACAGGAGAACAGAGGTGACTTCATGCTCAATTGCAACTTAGAAAGATTGAATAATTGATCTCTTTTCTTTTGTTGATTTTCTCAACTTGTTTATTTAATTTTTGTAGTGTACTGCTTGTGTTCCTCCAAATTATATGGCACAGCAATATGACATTAACGAAAGGATGAGAGGTATCCTCATTGACTGGCTGATAGAGGTACATAGATGTTGCATTAAATTAATTGACCTTGCATCCTTGTTAGAGATGAACAGGGTCGCGTCTTGGTAGTTTAAAAACCCATCATTAATGAGAATTATGGAATGCCAGGTTCACTACAAGTTTGAGCTGATGGATGAGACCTTATATCTGACAGTCAATCTAATCGATAGATTTTTAGCAGTTCAACAAGTAGTGAGGAAGAAACTTCAGCTAGTTGGAGTAACAGCCATGCTTCTTGCCTGCAAATATGAAGAAGTTTCTGTTCCTGTTGTTGAGGATCTGATTCTGATTTCTGACAAGGCTTACAGCAGGAAAGAAGTGCTTGATATGGTTTGTGATTCAATATAATGTTTCATATTTCACCCTTTTCTCTTTTACTTTTTTTTTTTTTTTCTGTTTTAATGTTTTGATGACTCGACTGGAAACAAAAATGACGTACATACATCTTGATTTGCAGGAGAAATTGATGATCAATACCTTACAATTCAATCTATCCCTTCCTACGCCGTATGTGTTTATGAGGAGATTTCTCAAAGCTGCTCAATCTAACAAGAAGGTTGGTGACAACAAACATTGTTATTCTACATTTACTATCCAACAATATTATTAAATGTGACTTCGTTAAACCAGGTTGAGCTGCTGTCGTTCTTCATGATCGAGCTTTGCCTAGTTGAATATGAAATGCTCAAATTTCCACCTTCTTTATTAGCTGCTGCTGCTATTTTCACTGCTCAGTGTAGTCTTAGTGGGTATAAGCATTGGAGCAAGACCAGTGAATGGCATACTACCTACTCGGAAGAGCAGCTTATGTAAGTCTCTTTTTTTGTCTCTTTGTTCATATCATGTGAAATAGCAGCAAATTTTGTATTTCCAGTTGAAACTGAGTCTCAAACTATTTTCTTGTGGGTGTTGTGTAGGGGTTGCTCAAGAATGATGGTTACTTTCCATCAGAAGGCAGGGACAGGGAAACTTACAGGTGTGCGAAGGAAGTACAGTACATCTAAGTATGGTTATGCTGCAAAATGTGAGCCAGCAACTTTTCTCTTGGAGGCATAAGCTTAAAAAAAGCATTGATTGATCATAATCCAGCTGCCAAGAAAAACTAACTAGGAATTAAGGGGGTGGGGAGCAATCGAGCTGCAACACAAGTTGCCCCTGGGTTTGTTTATGAATACAACTGTATAATAATTGTAGAAGTGTTCGATCCATATCTATATATATATATATATATATATATCAGTAATTCGCTTTTTCCTTTATGGTTCTCAATGAATAATGATTTGTTTTGATATTTCACTTCTTTCTTTAAAGAAGATGGATTAAATTTGCCGTATGAAAAAAAGAGCAAAAAAAAAAAGTTGGATTGCAAACACCTATAAATAACTGGTATGTTTTTGGCCCAAAATATTTCTTATGCCTGAATCCTGTTCAAAAATTAGTTGGGCCTATAAAGCATCAAATGTTCAATAGAAAAAAGTGAACCGGAAAATCTCAGGTGAACTTTGTTGGTTGGGTTCTTTTACGTGTCAACGTCACATATAATCTGCAGCTGCCACGCACTCTTTGCAACGTATCTGCATCGATCAATGATACCTAAATTTAACCATAAATTCGATTCATTTGTCAGATCTTTGAAACTTCTATTTAAATTCTGAAAAGCCCAATTTTCCTTCCTATTTCTATTTAAACATGTGGGCTATCGAAATCGAAATGTTAACATATATATTGCGATTGCCGTTGAGGCAGAATCATTTGTTATTGTGAAAGCAAGTGGACCGTGGTGAATACAATGGCGGGGATGATGGTGATGACTGATGAGGAGTTGGAAGATGAACAAATGGACCATATGTGAAAAGAGAAGAGGGAACTTGGAAATTTTCTTGGGAGTCGGGAATTATTCGATATGTTCTTCATTGTTGGTGAGGAGGAGGAATGACCTGTCCCTGCTCATTCATAAACTTATTATACTGCAAAAAGCCAGAAGTTCGGTTTTTTTCTTTTTCTTTTTCTTTGAATCCCAATTCTTCGATTCATCATTATCGTTCGAAACTAAAAAGTGTTCGCAAAAAGGAATCATATCATCTTTTATATTTTATTCCTACAAAATATGAAATTACAAATAAAACTGAACGCCGCCTGCCCACCCCAACCCCGCTGAAAGGCAGTAAAAATGCTTTCCGCATTTCTTTATATTGATTAGTGTATTACTTACGACTATTACTTACAACTAAACTACTAATATTCACCATTTTTCAAGTAAAGGGATCACTGCCGCTTTCAGAACCAGTCTAGTCTGTTTTAAACGCACAGAGTCGGAGAAGCAGCAAAGCAGGCTCTCTCTCTCTCTCGCTCTCTCTCTCT
>JBBYHL010218480.1:0-25928 GCA_038381835.1 Adansonia madagascariensis
GTGAATCCTTGGTCCTTAGCCAAACACCCTCATAATGGCATGGTCAACGGGTTGTTCCATCATCCCAAACTACTCCAAGACTGTGGAATGAACTTGTGATGCCCATGTCAGCCCTTCATCTTGGTTACAGATGTTCGAACGTTCATGGCCTGAGCTCAACCCAATGAAAAACCAAAAATACCAAACACCTCCCCTGTTTTATTTTGGCAGCATAGTGGTCTGGTTTTGAAAAATTATTGAAAAATAAAAAATGATTTATCTGGAATGTATTGATATTTTTCCCTTGAAGGGTTTCAATTTACCTTCCCAATGATATCTTATTTACCTTTAGATCATCTCGGATGAAATAGTTACGATTTTTTTAATCTTTACTATCCAAAACCCCTGGATCTAGTGAGTAATCTACTGCTCAGGCTGTTTTGGCCTAACAAACAACATTTTGAATCCCTTGAATATTTTTCCCATAGAATTCACGAAATTCTCTTTTCAAAAAGGTACTATTCATATTTTAACAATTCCGGATGAATCCGAAATGATTTTTCAAAGTCCATCATTCCTTTACCCTATACATGTTGCCAATGCTGGGTCAAGTTGAAATTCAAAAATTAATTCTGCCTAGAAAGTGATTTTCTAGGATTTTTGGAATATTTTTACATTAATCCTCATCGAGTTACCTTTCCAATGGTACCTCGTTTACTCCCCAAGACCTCCAGATGAGCTCAAAATAAATTCAAAAATTGAAATGATGCAATGTTGTCCTTTGTTTCTAACCCAATGCCTGAAACACTTTTATTGAGGCATTCGAACACCCCATGATCTACTTAGCTCATTCCTATGACCCAAGCCCTTAAGACTCAAACCAAGGCTAAACAAAAGAAGAAAATTTAGCTAAAAATTCGCTCTCGATTTTCAAAGATCTCCCTATCCAAAAAAAAAAATGACCTAATCCTCTTGAACATCAAAATTTTTCATTTTCTGGAATACTCCAACCCCACTACTCTGAGGGGATACTCCAACCTGGCTTTTGCCTCAAAATGACATCAAATTTTCATTTTCGGGGATATTCCAACTCCACTTTTCCAAGGGGATACTCCAACTCTGCTTTTACCTTAAAATGACATTAAATTTTCACCTTTGCGGATACTCTAATCCCACTCTTCTGAAGGGATACTCCAACCTCGCTCTTCGTAGTCCTTCTAAAATCTAAGCTTTTTTCCTTCTCGAGTCATCAAAACCTTTTTCTCCTCAAATTTCCACTGAATCTAACTAATTCTCAACATTATTGTCTCGATTATTCATCAATAATCGAAGACAACTATGAGATGCATTTTGATCATCCCTCTTTTTTATGTATTTTGTGTGATTATTTTTGTGTGTGGATTTATTCATTATTTTTTTCCTATCTCACTAATACGTTTCCTCTTGTAGGGACCTCGAGCATTCATGCTTTAAAAAAATTATTTTCAGAATCATAAAATAGTATCTTATATCGGTATCTCTCTAGTGCCGGACATGAAATATTTGATTTTTTCTTAAAAACCCATCCGGAGATCATTTTCATCAAAAATCCCTATGTTTCTCACCTCTCTGAGGCATATAGGTGATAAAATTTTCATTGAAAATCGGACTTGTATCTTTACAAAATTTCATGCATTAAAGGGAATTATATTTAAATAATGATAAAAATGGAATCGAAGAAATCGAGATTCAAGTAAGATATGGTTAGATGGTATCGATTTTTGGGCGTTATGGGGGTGCTAATCCTTCCCCACACATAACCAACTCCTGAACCAAAAACAATGAATCTCTGGTATTATTTTCAATAGGCATCTGGTCATGCCTAACTTAAAATGTTCAGTGGCAACTCTAAGTTTATGGCCATTTCGTGGTGGCATCGAAGACTAGTTAGATGAGCGATTCATTCAATGATCTTTCACTTCTTCATGTCAAACATCATCATATTTTTAAGTTGAGCTTGCTTTGGCCCTTCGGATAGTCCGAAGTTTGTAAAGGCCGAGCACGTGGAACGTCGATAGCTTGGCAACTCCGTTGGGGATAAACTTTGAGAGTTAGGCCTATGACTGGCTATGTCTTACTCGGTCCTTGATTCTTCAGTTTCCATAATTATTTAGATATAATTCCTTCTTTTTTTTTGCCTTCTAATATTTTACTTTTTATGCCTTTATTTGGTGATTCTTTTTTTAGGGATCGCCTTTTTTTCAAATAAATGTTGATTTGAATAAGTACGGTGATATGGAGTAAAATAAAAACAAGGTTTGATAGTTTTCCTGACATACACCGTGCACTTTCATTTGCACTGGATTCTCACCAAACACCATAGTAAGGCTAGGATTCTAATTATTAGGAGGAAGTGAGCCATCCGTCTTTGTGAGTAACCCTCCGTATAGGCATGGCAAGACCTTTCAGGATGTAAATTACCTATGTCTCTCGTGAGTAACCCTCCGTATTTGCATAGGGAAATACATCCACCAGGTCGAACCTATTCCACCAAACCCGCGATGGGCCCAGGATTGGGGTGCCTCGATTGTCCTTACCGAATGGAGGATTGATTCGAATACCTATTTAGGCGTCTACTTAAACTCATATAGTGAGCCCTACGAGCCAAACAATGTTAAACCATACCGAAATGCTGATAAAATAACCTGGAGAATAAGGTCATTTCAGGAAACACTTCTTACCTTTACTCTTACAAACCATATTATAAAAGCAACAATAGGTTAACATCGTTGCTTACTTTTTTCATGTTTTTTTGATTATTTCTTTAGGGTATCTATAATGTTCTATGGCTCACCCTTCCATAGCAAGTGGGTGATGATGAGCGAATGTTCACACCTACGATGCCAAAAGTTCATAATCTAACCAAAATAGGTCACCATGCTGATGACTTAACATAGATATTGACAAATGAATGTCACAGCTTGTTTGGTCAGGCCTGTCCTTACGTGGTAATGTATCACCACATGTAAAGGCAATCTTAGCATAGATGCACTGTGATGCTATCCGATTGTTATGCTCGCCTCTATGCATCATATCGTTTATTTTTGGGGTAAACTTTTACGTGGCATTTTCATTTGTTGCTTTCATACCTTTGTGTGTTTATTTCTTTGTACAGTGCTAACTTATTATCTCCTTTTGTTCTCCTTTGCATGCATGCATCCTTTCATTATTATCATTGCCATGGGACAATTAGCCAATGGTGCAGTGTCTACCAAGGGGTGTCTATCATGGAGCAACAGTCCATCTCAGAGTTGAAATCTTTCGAGGAAGTTCGAGCCTAGTTTGAGTCATGGTAGCGTGAAGATGGGGACGTCCTAAAACCTGAGTATATCTCTACAGCACACAAAAAGATCAAAATAGGGTATCACTAGAACGACTGGCAAGATCTAAAATATATATGGACCAGTTGGGATAGTACCAAGAAGGAACTATTCATGAAGAGATATAGGGACATTGCCTTTTTACTCTAGGTCCATTTGGATGTTAGTTTGTTGCAGGCTGCCTCCTAATTTTGGAACCCCGTATATCGATGCTTTACCTTCAACCAGGAGGATTTAACCCCTATAGTAGAGGAATATACCTCGCTACTCAACATCGAAAGGGCCAAGATTGATAGAATATATTGCAAGGCATTGAACCCTCTAACATTTAAGAAAAGATTGGCCCATATTCTTGGTGCACCTGAGGCGTGGATTAAAGGTCACATAAAAAAGAAGGGAAATAGAGGTGCATTTCTTAGGCTAGTTTGAAAGAGGCAATGGCAAATATCATCGATGTTTAGAAAATGCAAAATATATTTGCTTTGGCGATATATGGCCTAGTCATTTTTCTGAAGATGCTAGGTTATGTCAAAGTAGTGGTGGCGGATCTCGTTTCTCGACTGTGTTGCAACATTAACCCGGTAACTGCTATCATCGCTAAAACCATTCGAGCCCTTAATTTTTATAAGAAAATTAGGACAGGACGTTTCATTGGTTATGCATCTATGCTTCACCTGTGGCTTGTTAGCCACTTTTACTCAGAATAAAAGAAGGGGCCATACAATTTCTTCCCTAACTTCAGTCCTATCTCCAAAGTCCTCGAGAAGGAATGGCTTCACAAAAAATTCAAGGAATAATGGATCCAAAAACTTCAGAATCTCAATGGGGATGAAGTGGCTTGGAAGGCTGCTTGGTTCATGCCACAAACCATCATGTACAAATGTGGGGATTACAATTATGTGCCACTCATTGGGTTATGGAGAAGTACCAGCTACGCACCTATTCTGATCCTTTGACAATTTTTGTGTTAGCAATTTATCCCCTTTGTTCAAGACCTAAAAGCATGCAACCTTGAATATGGCGAGCCGGATTATAAGTCAAAAATTCAGTTAGCCTTCCATGCTTGGAGACAAACTCATTGCATAGAAAGATACTGGAGACAAACCTTGAACATGGAGGCATCCAATTATGCCTAACTTAAAATGATCAGTGGCGACTCCAAGTTTATGGCCACTTCGTGGTGGTATCCAAGACTAGTCGGATGAGTGATTCATCTGACGGTCTTTCATTTCTTCACGTCAAACATTATCATATTTTTAAGTTGAGCACGCTTTGGCCCTTCGGATCATTCGAAGTTCGTAAAGGGCAGGCATATGGAACGTCGACAGGGAGGAAAAATGCAAGGATTGGAAAACTAGGGCCTTAGCAATTAGAAGAAAAAATACAAGGATTGGAAAACTAGGACCTGGGCCATGAAAAATCAAATGGAGGTCAAGTTTACTTATTTAGGCCTTTAAAGAAGATAGAGTGAATATTGAAAGAAATTGAAATCTTAAGGAAGCCTGATTTTTATAGTCAAATTTTAGGTCAACGAAAAGTCAAAAATCAACCAAGTCAAAGTCAAAGATGAGATGAAAGATCAAATTTAAAGAGTTGGAGGACACGAAATTTGAAATTGATTGTACTATATTGAAATTACACTTGGAGAAAGTCAATGTGGCATAATTAAGCTTTTGTCCAAAAAACATTAAAAATTTCTTAAAGGCTTAATTCAAGATGTCCAAGATAGGAAAATCTGCATTTTTCAAAAGATCACTGTTAGAGGATATATTATTGGAAATAGGGAATATCTAATTGAAATTTTCTAAGATCAAGAAAAAGCCAATTGGATGCAAAAACATACAAGTTTAGTCATAATGCCACGTCTCTGAAATTAATGTTTTTTTTTTTTTTGTATTTTAAGGGCATCATACACATTTTTACATTGAAACATATTTTTATATTTAAACTAAGTCTTTAAGTTTAGTTTTGCACTTCATGTTAAAATCAGTCCTTTAAAGGTCATTTTTAGTATTTTTGCATTAATTCATAAACTTTTAAGGTCATCTTTAGCACCTCTATGTCAAAACTAAGCCTTTAGGGTTATTTTAGTGCTTTTATGACAAAATCGAGTCATTTGGGTTGAGTTGGCAATTCCATGTCAAAACCAAACCTTTAGGGTTAGTTTTGTATTTTTGGTCAAAAATGAGTTTTTAAAGTTAGTTTTGCTCTTTCATATTGAAATAGATCTTAAAGGTTGTTTTTAGTGTAGTTAGTTTGAATTTGAGTTTTTAATGGATTGATAATTTAATACATATTTTGAGTAAAAATCGAGGCAATATCCCTAAGTTAAAATTAGTCCATAGATTTCTTCTAAGCTTATGAAAGGCATCTTATCAATTATTTTTAATAATGATACCCTCTTCAAAATAAGTGAATCATATTTTTTATTATGTAAAAATAAAATTTTGTGTTTTGTTGGATTTATTAATTAGATACGAAGCATTTTGTCTTTCCTCAAGTAAACAAAAACCTAAGATAAATAAATAGAAAAAATGGGAATTATTCTTATATAGCAAAAGCTAAAATCAATCTTAGTCAAGATTTAAGATAACATCTGATTAATAAATACTAAATCAAGGCATTATGTGGTGCTAATCTCTTCTCATATGTAATTGACTCCCAATCCATTTTCATTAGTCTTTTGGCTTAATTAGAGAGGAGCTGCTTTGATGGTTTCAAAACCCTATAAAACGAATCCCAATAGATGGCAATCACACTTAACCCAAAAATATTGTGACAACTCCATCGCATGGTCTTTCTATGGTGATTGACAAACATTGAAAATTAATTCTTAAATCTGATGCGCTCGAGATTCAAGTCCAAGGCACGTTGCAACATCAAATGTTCAAAATTTGAACATACAAATTTACAATCAAAGTAACCACAATTAATTCTTAATTAATTTTGTTTATGAAATTTTTTTACTAACAATAAAAAATAGATAATAAAATGTAGAATATTAATATATATTGCAAATAGAAACTCTTAATCCTAATTCTTTCATAAGACAATTAATTTAGTTTCAACATTTCAATATTCCTTCTTAATATCAATACTTCATCTCTTTCTTCATCTAATAAAAAAATTGTAAATAATCATATAAGCATTTAAATAATAAAAAATTGATAAAAATATAAACATTTACAATAAAATCTTACCATTAGAGTTTATGCATACCTCATATCCATAAAACCTATTACAAGTTTTAATTAAGATTTTGATATTATGAGTTGTAAGATAGTTCCTTCATTTGTGATAACTCTATCACCCATACTAAAAATTAATTTGGAAGCAACTGTGGTAATTAGAATATTCAATATATCATTGGCTATTAAAGAAAAGATAAAAGAGAAATTGATTTTTCTTCTAATAATAGAAAAACATCATGTTTGATTCTTATAACCTTCTCTAGCCTTCTCCAAATTTAATTATGTTCTATGTGAGATAGACCTAACTAAATCCCTATAATAATAATAATAATAATAATAAAGAAAAGTAAGTTTATATATCAAATTATAATAAATTTACAATTAAATTAAAAAGTTATATATTAATTAATCAACTTATTATCTAAAACATATGTAACAATAATAATTTAATAAAGCAATCAAACTTATTCACATTTTTTTATAAACTTTTCTTTGACCACTTCGATCATTATTATCCTGTTAATGGAAATTTACTCTAATTTTTATAGTCTTTGGGAAAATAGCTTCTTCAAGAATGCACACCCACTTGTTGTCATGGTCAAACTTAATTTTAAAAAATTACAAAAACGTTTACAACTTAAAGCAAAGGATAAAGTACAATGGAAATATATAACACTATACTATAATCATCCCAATATTTTCAAAATGTATTATCCATCTTTGTTGCCATTAGTATCATCAATGGATCTTTAGATATAAGTATATGTTGAATAGTTTTATAAATTTAATACATATTTTTAAATTATGTGCTAGTCTTTTTTTAAAACAAAGTGGTAATCTCATACAATGGCTTTAAAAATATGAAAATTCTTAATCCAAAGGATCTTCAAGATTAAGAAGCTAATCATAGTTCTAATTTGAATTTTTTATACAATAGCATCATGAAAATAAAATTTTTAGAGTATCAAATATTTATAGTTCTACATAGTTAATACATTTAACCATAATTTTCTTAAATAATTCAAATTTGATTGAACCACATAATCGTAAACTTTAATCTTTCTTGCTTCGAGCCTTTAACATATTCCAAAATTCTTTCTTTCTTCAAAATTTTATTGATCACTAGTAGATCATTGTTGAATAATAAGATTTAATATATGGGTAGCACAACGAATATGAAAATATTTACTATAAGAACCTTGTTGATTAAGATGACCACACAAAATTTGTTGTATGTTATCCATATTACTTACATTATTGAAGCAAACTCTTAAAATTTTGTTGCTCATACCCTATTCTTTTAATGACTCATAAGTCTTTTAATATAGGACAAATACAATTTATGGTGATGGCATATGTTGAAAATTTAAAATTTGACTACATAATTTTTAATCATCATCAATAATTTGTTCAATCTAAAAAGGATAACCATCTGTTATGCATGATGTCCACATGCCGAATGTTAGAGAAATTCTACTTGAAACTTTCTCCATAAGAGATCTAAATTTATCTTTTATTTTATTTTGTAGTTTCAAGTAATCATCTTTATAAGATTTTTACAAGTGAGCTTGAAAAAACTATTCAAATATGGATGAAGTGCTCTAAGTTTAACATCTTTAGCAATTTTTAATAAATATTCATGAGCGATAACACTTTTAACTATCTTTTACCAAATAATTAATAGATCATATCTCATAAATCCATCCCCATCCTCAATAAAAAAATTTATGGTATACTTTTTTCATATGATAAAGCTTAGTAGATTACCTGAATAAGACCCACCAATCGTAAAAATCTTACAAACTTGCATCTATATTTTTTTGGGGTCTTTTTTTATGTTTTATTTAATATTTCAGTTGTTTTTTTTTATGAAGCTTAACAAAAGACACTGAATTTTTTTGCTTCTTCGAAGACTTAGAAACAAGAGAAGTAAGATCAAAAACATTCTATGATGTTAGGATCAATAGTGCTATTAGAGTTGGTTTTCATATTTCTATGTACAAAAACAAAATGAAAAAACTTTAAAAATTGAGACACATGCTGAGCAATCTTGTGCACACATATTTACATAAATATTTAGATAAGATTATTAAAATTAAAATCATCTTTACTATTTTTAACAATGTATAAGAATAAATTATTAGCAATTATCGTAAACAAATACTTTTTTAAAAATTTATCAAGTAAGTTATACCACTAACAAATGCATATGTAAAGTGTAAAAAAAAAAATTTACTAGTACTCATAAGATACAAAAAAATAAATTTTTGTTTAGAATTAAGATTTCGTAATTAATATCTATTAAGGTCATGCCATATATGAAATTTTATTTGCATAGTAATTTGTTTGATGTAATGATATAAGCATGTTGAAGTTGAACAACTTGATAACTATCTATATATAAAAATAGATTTTTGAAAAAAGACATTATTTTTATTCTTTTTCAAAATAAAGCATGGACAGAAAAAAAAACCCCTTAAAAAGGGAACTTATATATTAAAATCCAATATAACTTGGATATACATTATTTAGTAAAAATTTCTTTTAGCATAAATTAAGAAGTTGTTGGTATAGACACAATGTTTATACTGACATTTAAAACAACTATTTTGACAAAATTATTTTCAAAGGCATTATCGATATTGACCTTTAATAATAAATTAATGACTATTGAAATAGACTTATGATAAATACCAATGGTTGAAGTACTATTAATATAGATTTTTACTATCAAATACATCTATGGAATGTCAAGCAATATTGCTATATATACCAATGGTTCATCCATCAACATAGGTCATACTGAATAAACTATTTTTGTTTGTATAGTCACGTAGTACATATATCATAAATAATTATATATATTTTTATATATATATATATATCTAATATGATCAATGTACATCAATTCAATTATAAAAGCATCATAATAGATTGCTAAGGGATATATACAATGAAAAAAAAACTTTTTTATTCAACCAAAAATCATTATATTTAGTATGTTTACATGATAAAATTATGCTGACAATAGATTTGAATAGACAACAAATTATAATATTTCTTAACATGTATAATAGAAAAGACTCAATGTGAAGAATCGTAACTTCCTAATTAACATCATATGCACATATAAAATAGAAAAAGAAAGACATATATTGAATATATACATTTTAGTTTTTTAATTGTATAAAGGCAATGGTGTCATCAAGTTAATCTCAAAGAAAATACTTTAATAAAATTAAATCAAAAGTAATTTGAAAATTAAAGCCCTTGATTAATAGATTGTGTTTGCAATAGTAGATAAGGAAACTAATAGAGTTATTGCTGCAAATCCTTAGAGTTAAATATTTGGTTATGATCATCATTAATGAAGAAAGGTACAGTTCTAAAATCACTCTTTTTTTTTCACTTTGCAATATTAGAACTCATTTGGTTTAAATGATTATCATATCAAATTAAAGTTCAGTTTCATAAATTCATAGACAAGTTAGAGTTTATGTTGAAACTTAACTTATTTCTATCTTTTCATTTATCACATAAAAGCACATATTTTATCAAATATCACTAGCTTAAAATTTAAACTTCAAAATTCAAAATAAATTATTATATTTTTTTCACGACCTATCTTTATTTGAAAATGAGTGGTTAGAATTTATACTCATACCTATTTTATTCCATTTCCATCCTTGAATCCTAAGCCATCATCCAAATTATAAGTTATGAAGCTTATCTATTCGCCATTCTTTAATCTACAAGGGTCATATTGGTAACTTCAAGAAGTGGAAAGTCTCTACATATCTATATAATTATACATAATGTGCAACCATGATTGATGATTCGAAAAGCTTTTAATCATTTAAGAATTTAAATTAAAGAAATAGTTATACAATATAATAAAACATTTTTTGAAAATGAAAAAAATAACATAACAATAAATTAACCCTTGATTCAAATCTTCAATTGCTTTTAAACATCGTTGGAAGCACAATCCTATTGAACTTTAAGAAATTTCTTATATTCAAAGAACACTCGAAAAAAATATTAATACACAAGCAATAATAAAAGCATATTTTTATCTCGCAATTATATTAAGTACCCACTTGTGCATAACTTTTTTTAATCTTTCATCAAGTTCATAACATGGATTATCAAAACTAAAATAAAAAGCAAAAAAAAAAATGTTTAGATTGTGGTTGCATTATAGGCACAATCTTATAATATTTTCCTTTTTTATATCATGATAGTTATTTTTGCTTGTTTTATTTGAATTCAAATAAATTAAAGAGTTTGAAACATAAAAATTTTATCTAACTCACATTAAGAAATTATAATCCAACTAATAAATCATTAAAAGAAAACTTTTATCAAGTTCATTATATTAGATAAAAATAAAAGATCAATTTTCATTGACAAAAAATCCTTGCATTACGTTTATCCTCAATCTTTTTTTTTCCGCCATTAAACAAATGGAAAATTAATTTGCATTGTAAGGTGCCAACATGAACTTTACTTATTTGAAGTTACATTTCATTCGAATAATTGTCAACAATAATGTAGCTTAAATGAAATATAAAACAACAAATATAGCACTCAATTTTAAAGACTTACCTCAAAACGAATAACATCTAACAAATCTCTCTTATGTTTTTTTGGCTACCCTTATAAAATTAAGTTTATAACTTAATATAAGTAAAATCCTTATATATGTAAATAAAAATGAAAAACTAAACTTAGCAATCCATGGATCTGTGTCATATTCATATTTTTTAATGTCATAATCGTGTTTAAAGTGTTATATACTTAATAAAATATTTAAACACATTATTTTTATTTATACATATTTTGACACATTTATATGTTTGTATCATATTCATGTTATATTTTAGTTATTATTCAAAGTGTTATTCTATCACATCTAATATTGATAGGTCTAATGAAAACAAATAAGATTGATATAGTTATTACCTCTAGCTGATCATTTTATAATTGATGCTTCTTTATTGATCAATCTATAAAGACAATATGAAATTTTTATCGATCATGCATAAACCTTAAAATAAAACAAATCAAGCTAGATATCACTAATTCTAAAACATTATGTGAATAGATAAGAATTTTAACAACAAATTGATCAAGTGCAATGTTGCATAAAATGCTCTTCCACTTCATCTTAATTCAATGACTTACTTTACTTTTTAATTCTAAAATGCAAACACTTTTATACTAAACAAATATTTAATCCAACCAAAAAAATTATCTAAAATAAAAAGAAAAATCAATTAAAAAATGAATATATTTATCTAAACTTAATTTTTTTAATACTATCTTAGACTAACATAAGAAACCTATATCATTAATATGTACGATGGCTATACTGATAGGTAATATAGAGTTGTCAATGAAAGTAGGTTCTATATTGATCGATAATGGGGTGTAGATATATATTAATTTTATTCTGACGATACCTAAAATTCTTTAGAAAATATCATTTTACTGATGAAATTTGATCGTTAGAAAAAGTAGCATCAATGTATGAAAATTTATTTGTAGAGATAGAAAACTAGTTTATGTTTAAAACTAGATAGACATGTAGCACGTAAACACATGCAATGAGCGAATGTACTTTCATGCACTATCTAGGATGTAGAAAAAAAAATTAAAAACATCAATAATTTTTTTGCTTATCTTCCCAATGATAATGAACAAAGAATAGCATCATATGTAAATTTTATCAAGGTATCACCTAGTTGCCATTGTTGATTTCCCCCTATACTACTAACATCATCCTCCTAAATCTATTAATGTTTACAAGTTTCTAGTTATAAAAAGGTAAAATATTAGCCTTAACGTAATGGTATTTCTATATCATGATTTTTTTTTTTTGTTTTGTAAAAATTAGCTTTCAAAATATATCATTTTGAAAATTGTGATGATTTTTTAAAAAATAAAGACTTTTAATGTTTGGTTTTTAATGTTTGGTTAACTTGATGAAAAATATGTTCTATCGTTTGGCTATTTTTTGAAAAATCTACTTTTCTCAAATAAAAATATTGACATAAATATTAAAAATACAAAATATAAAATAAAAAAACTATTTATCATTAAAATATTAATATTTCAAATAGTAATTTTTAATAATATTTAGCATAATATGAAATACTTAAAATAAAACTATTTATTATTAATTACACTAATTATATTAATAGTAAGTCTTTTAATAATAATATGAAATATTATTTAATTTATAGTAATTATTAAAATATTATTTCTATTAATATAATTATTCTTAAAATAATATTTTTTTTACTTTTTCAACTAATATATATTTATTATCAAAATAATAATATAAAAATATTTTAATAAAATATTAAAAATACAATTTAAAATTTAAAATATGCATTCGTGTTCATGAACATCCGCATTCAAGTGAATTCAGGCTCATAAACATCGACATTCAAATTATTCAGGCTAAAAAACATCCACATTTATTTGCATTCAGGTTCACATACATTGGCAGTCAAATGCATCCATATTCATGAGCATCCATATTCGTGTGCATTCCTGCTCATGTAGATTCACATTCACATTCATTTGCACCCACAAACCTAAAAGTCATCCACAGGGTTAATGAACCAGAAAATAATCTAAAAAAATCAACCAAGAAATCCGCTATGTTTGACTGCCGAATTAAACTTTTTAGTATTATCATAAAGTTGCATCAACTGGTGGCATGCATTCACATTTTCATGCATCATTTATAGAATAGCTAACAATGCTTTAATTAATACGTGACAAACTCGAAAGTCACCCTCAAGTAAGGACTCCTGATGTCAAAAGTCTGCAAAACAGATCCCCAAGTAAGGGTCTCTACCCTATCAACATTAAGCCCAATAATGTTAGTAGGAAAGTTTCGGCTGATTGGTTTATACCAAGATTAAGCCTAGTGATACTGATAAACTAGTTCTAGCTGATTGGTCTATATCAAGAAAATTTATTATTAAAATAATAATATTGTTATTTATATAAAATTTTTAATAAAATAAAAAATAATATTCAATATATTAATAATTTATTATTAAAATAATAACATAATATATATTATTTAACCTAAATCCTAAAATAATAATATTATAGAAAAATTTTAATAAAATATTATATATGTTATATTTAAAATATAAATATTAAAAATTATACTATTAAAATATTTTTAAGATAAAAATATTTTCAATAATATAATAATATTTTGCTCTAGTAAAGTTAAATCTCAATTTCAAAAATCGTGTCTAAATCCTAGTTCAAGTCAAACTAAGTTCACATATTTCATGAGTAATCTTACTAGCTTAGTTTTGATAATTGTCTTCTCCATTTCAAAAAAAGAAGATAATTTTCAAAAAATAGGTATGATTTTTTATTGACCAATAAGTTATTTTTTGTTGACCAATTAACTTTTTGCCAAAACAAACACTAGAACTAGAAAATATTAAAGTCATTTTTCGAAAGTGAGAAACAAATAAAACCTTAGTTGAAAATTGTTATAAAAATAAAATGTAGTTGTATTTTTACATATTTAAACAATTCGACATTTATTCTCTATATGACAAAACTATTAAGACTTAGAACAATAGTTAATGGGGTCGAGAGAGGATAGAAGAAAAAAAAAGGGAGGAAAAATAGGAATCTTGGCTATGGATAAATATGTGAGTCAAAAGAGTCCATGATTGGAGGGATTTTTCCTTGGGAAAATTATATTTAAGGGAAATAAAGGAATTTTTAAAAGGGTGAAATAGGAAATTATATTTACATTTAAGGAAATGACAACTTTAACAATTACACATAAGGACCTTGTAATTACCTAAATGGTTTTAATGAAAAAAACAAAATTTCTTTTTTTTTGTTCTCCCACTCAAAACCCATAACTTTTTTTTCCTTCCCCCCTTCTCTGAAAAAACAAATTTTTTTCTTCTTTTTCCTCTCCTCTTCTCTCTTTTTGATTCTCCTTTTCTTATCTTTCAAGTTTTTTTTTTCTTCCCAAGGCCTAAAAGTCATTTATTTTTTGGATCAAACCTAAAGGTGTTGTCCTCAATTGATTTCTTATTTGGTTTAATGGGGTTTTAATTTTTTTTATACAGTTGGTTTAGGTTTTTTTTTTGGGTTTTGGTATAGGGGTTTAATTTGATTAATTAGGGGAAGCTGCAGTGGATATGAAGAAAGTAGAGGTGATTGGTGTAGGGTCTACCGATCTAGTTAAGAAGAGGTTGATTGAACTTGCTAAATCAGGTTCTAAAGCCCCATAGGAAAAACTTTTTTCCTAGCATTCTCAAGTATGTTTTCTGAAATTGCTTTTTTTTTCCTTAGTTTTGATCTGTTTTTGGGTTCATGATCTTTGTGTATAATCGTATAATTGAAAGTACATATTTAGAATCCTTGGTTTTTTAGCCAAATACTGAAATTAAAACCTTAGGTTTTTTGTTCCAAGAATGATTGATGCTAGATGGATTTTAAAACTTTAAGCACTTGAATTTTGGATATTAATGAAACCTTACTACATAATTTGCTAGAAGAACAATGATATACTTTGGTTCAAATCATTAAATGGAATCTTGGAGTTTATCATGATTGTTTATGCCTATTTAACTTCTATTATAAGTAAGAGACTTGGACATGAATTCAATAAAAGTTTTCCATTAAACAAAATATCTGAAATTATTTAGGTGAATGGTTGTATTAGTTCTCCCACTTGTTAGTCAATTTGGCAAACATCATCCTTTGCTTTAGAAATTTTTATACATATGTATTTCATAGGTGTTAAAAACTTTACCAAACCACCTATTATTTTGGCAATGATCATAGAAGATGACTGGTAATAGATTTAATATGTTTTTTTTAATGTGTATTTGTTAGATTTTTTTTAGATTGTTAAGCAACTATAGCATAGAATTCTTTTTTTACATACAATTTATTGTTGTCTTAGGTGAAACCCTAATCATCAACTATGTGAGGATGACTTTTGCAAATTTATTGTTCAATTGTTAATGGTTGGAATGTCATTTAACTATAATTAGAGGTATTGTTCTATATAAATAGGCTTATTTTCTTAAATTATATTTTAATAAAGTTACGATCTAAAGTAGTGTTGAGTTATTTAGGGAGTATTTGCCTGATATGTACATTCAATTATAATGATACATACATAGTACTAGAATAATACCATAATATATATGTTTATTTACATATTTTATACTTTTATGTTCATATAAATGGGTAAATTTTCTTAGAGGGGTTGGTTCTTTTATTGAAAAGGTTGGTTCCCTTAGTGAAGGGGTTAATTCTTTTTATGAGAGGGGTTGGTTTAGCTGCAGTTATGTATACATTTAATTATAGTCATATGTACATACTATTATAGTCATTTGTATACTCATGTACATAATGTTACAGTGACGTGGTCATATTATTATAGTGATTCTTTTTGAAAGGTTTGGTACCCTTAATGAAGGGGTTGGTTTAGGCTATTGAAAAAATTAATTTTCTTAGTGAAAAAAGTTGGTTCCCTTAGTGGAAGGGTTAGTTTCATTAATAAAGAGGTTGGTTCTCTTAATGAAAAAGTTGATTCCTTTAATAGAGGGATTGGTTCCTTTAGTGAAAGGGTTGCTTCTCTTAGTTTTGGAAATAATCATAAAAGAAGAATAGGAATAGATCCAGTTTGTTCTTTATTTCTTTTTTAATTTTTATTTGTTAGAATTTGTTTAGAACACTAAGCAACTATAACATAGAATTTTATATTGCGTGTAATTTGTTGTTATCTTAGGTAAGACTAATTATCAACTAAGTAGAGATGATTTTTGCAAATTTATTGTTTGATTGTTGATTATTGGATTGTCATTTAACTATAATTAGAGGTAGTGTTCCATGTAAGGCTTGTTTTCTTAAAGTGTTTCTTAATGAAGATTTGGTGTAGAGTAGTGTTGAATTATTTAAAGAATACTTGATTTATATGTATATTGAGTGATAGTCATATGTGCATTCAATTATATTCGTATATACATTCTATGTTGTGATATTTACATCTAATTTTTGTCATATGCACATCCTCTATACATTTCATTTTAGTCATATGTACATACTTTATTTATATGTTGTTTCGTAGAATAGTTTTAAAGTATTTAGGGAGTATCTGATTGATATGTACATTCAGCTATAGTTATATTTATATAGATATGTACTTTCAGTTATAATGATATGTATATTTAGTTATAGTGATATGTATATTCAGTTATAGTCATATATGTACATATTACTAGAACAGTATGTACATTATATTTCCATAATATATATATATATATATTTACAAATTGTTATAATTTTATGTTCATATAAATTGGTATATTTTCTTAGAGGAGGTTAGTTCCTCTATTGAAACGGTTGGGTCCTTTAGTGAAGGGATTTGTTATCTTTGTGAAAAGGTTGGTTTTCTTAGTTATCATGATATTTGCATTATGTTATTGTAATGTGTATGTATTGTTATAGTCATATGTATATACTATTATTGTGAAATATACATTATGTTATTATGGCATGCACATAGTGCTAATATTTATTTTCAAAAGTAAATAAAAAGATAAAATATGTACTTAGCTACTAGCAATTATTTATGCAATATATTAAATAGCAGTGATATTGTTGTAACATTTTTTATTGTGAACATAAAACCAACTTTCTTATCTTATTGCAACCATAAACATTTAAATAGCTATAATAAAGTGTTTCAATTTGTCTACCATGTTCATATGTTTCTTATGTTTTCTTAATAGTGTAATGATGGGCTTTACTTTTTATAGATATCTGTTGCATCTACTTCTAATTGAAAAAACCATAAATAGTAGCCACTATTTAAATCAAAACATTTTCTTGAACATCATCCTCCTTTAGTTTTTGTGTTTAAAATGATGAAAAGTAGAGACTTTATGATCATAAGTCTCCTTATAGGGAAGTGAAGGCAAGTTGAGTTATTAAGTTATAGTTGTAATGTAAATCAAAGCTTAATATTTATAGTTTAGGGTAATTTTCAATTTTAGTCACAGCATTTGTCGTGAATCTTTAGCTTGATAGTTGGAATGAATTTGTAATGTTATTTAAAGCTCAATTGTTTTTTATTTGAGTTTTTCATATATAGCTATTATGATTGAAGAAAAATAAATTTATATATTATAAATTGCATAAAGGAGCAATCCTTTTGTAATGATAGTATGTCCTTATGCCAAAAATTTAGTGTATGCCAATTTTCTCTTCATTTTATGTGAGCTTAAGGATCTAAAGCTATGCTTAGGTGATGATTTGAGCTAAAGGTGTAAAAACCATATTTATGGTTAAATCTTGAGCTATGATCTTCAAATATTTTATATTCATTTTCTTTGTTGATTTTTGTTAAAAGTTTCTTAAAAATCATGTTTTCATCAAGAAAAATTATTTTCCAAATATTTTATGCCAAGTTTTTTACTTTGCTATGTGATTTTCTTTAAGTTTCCTTGATGGTGTAGCTTCATTCTAGCTTTTCGTGCTAAATATATGTTATTCAATGTATGATACTTGCATTTGATGTTCTTTATATGCATTATTGTTACCATTCCTATGGTCGTGCATTTTTCTATGAAAGTATCATGACCATGGCGACATTACCAAACATGTTAGTGTACTTATGTATGTTCATGTTGGTAGGCTATTTTATGTTTAAAATCATATATGACTTGCATTCTATGACACTTTCATAGGTTATTATAATGACGCACATTGTCCATGCATTTTCCATAATATATTGCAATTATGGCAACCTCATCTTGTACTTTAATAATTTTAAGTATCTTCATGTTAATAAGGTATTTTTGAGTAAAAATCATGTATTGTACCATGCCTGTTTGTTTGTTAGCAAATAAAATGTTTATGGATGCATTTAGGAGTGGTAGAGGCTTAAAAGGACCATTAATGAAATTTCATGCATCTTATGATCATTTTAGTAATTTGCTATGTTTTAAGACTATTTATTCAATTTGATGCATTATAGGGCCATTTTAGTAATTTGTCATGTTTTAAGATCATTTTTTGCAATTTCATGCATTTAAAGGCCACTTTAGTAATTTGCCATGATTTAAAACCATTTATGCAGTTTCATGCTTCTTAAGGTCATTTAGTAATTTGCTATGTTTTAGTACCATTTATGTGATTTCATGCAACTTGGGGTCATTTTAGCAATTTTCCATGACTTAGGACCATTTATGCAATTTCATGCATCTTAGGCCGTTTTAGTAAGTTGTGATGTTTTATGACCATTTATGCAATTTTATGCGTTTTAATGTCATTTAGAGCATTTTCCATAATTAGGGATTTTCATGCAATTTCATGTATTTTAGATTTTTAAGTCTTTTTCCATGACTTGGAGTTATAATGCTAATTTTGTTCATTTAAATAATTTTCTATGATTTAGGGATCATTCCATAATGTCCATGCATGCTACGTCCATTTAAATCATTTTCTATAATCAAAGGGTTAGTTTGTAATTTCATGATTGTACTTTGGTGTCATTTTCATGATGTTATGTTTATAGTTTAATGTATATGTTAATTATAATATGATTTCTTTCAAAAATCCAAAGCAATATCCCTGAGTTAAAATAATCCATAGGTGTGCTTCCAATATACGGAAGTCACCTCATTGATTATTTAAACAAAAAATACCCTCTTTAAATAACTAAGTCAGGATTTTCATTTTTCCCTAAAAATAAAACTTTCATGTTCCTCTAAGTTTTTTTGAGGGGTGAGAAAAATATTTTAATTTTAAAAAATATATAAAAATCCTATTTACTTAAGATAAGAAAAATAATATTAATTATAAATAATTTTAAAAATGGGGAATTATAATTAAATATCAAAAAATTAAAATCAATCATAATTGAGATTATAGTTAACATGTAATTAAGAGGTACTAATTTTTAGGCATCATGACAGGGGTTGATCCTTAGTCGTATTTGTAATCAACTCTCGAACCCTTTCACATGAACTCTAATATAAACATAGACCTCAGAGCTTTTTTTTTTTATTAAGGTTTCATAATCCTTGAAATACGAGCTCTGGTTGGTGACCAATTTCACCTAGCCAAAACTTGATTGGTGGCGATTCCAAATTATTTGATCATTTTATAATAACCATTTAGGATTAAGTTAAATATGTAATTCATCCAACAATGTAGTCTCATCCTATTACAAAAAATAAAAAAAAATTGTTTAAATCTAGCATGTTGGATACGTGTTTAGCACGTTCTGAGACTAGTAAAGATGATATTTAACAAAAGAAAAATATAATTAATTAATTAAATTTTAAATTCAGTAAAAGTAATACATTAATAAATGTAAAAAAATTAAAAATAATAAAATATTCGCTGCTTATTTTGACATTACTAGCTAGCAAGCATTCTTTGATCCTTTTGATAAGACATTAGACTATAAATTTTTTATCATTGATGTCCCTTCTTCTAGTTTGGCACTATGATGTTTTAGATTAGATGAGTTAAAATTAAACTCATCAATTCTAACCTAATTTAAAATATTCGATTAATTCACTTGAATTCAAATCTAATTTAATCAGAAAAACTCAAAAACCCAAAATTGACTAACCTAAACCCAAAAATGGCATAAGCCCGAAATGATCCAAATTCAAAATGTTCTAAACTTAAAATGGCTTGAACAATTAATTTGAAATAACTTGAACTTAAATTAAGTATAATTTCTTTTAAAAAATAACACTTTTAATATAAATTATTAATTTATTTTAACTTCATAACTTGTAATTATCATTTTAGATTGTGATAAAGTATGCAAATATCATTTGGTATGTATAAATTGATCATATTCCTATTTTTTTACGTAAAATGAAAAAATTATAAATATGCAGGTACTGCACAAAATCAATAATTATAACTATTATGACAAATTTTGAACAGGTGATTAAATTAAAATTTTGAATTGTTATTGTAATTTTAAAATATATTATATTAAATAGTATTGAGAATTTATCATTTTTTTATTCTTTTTTAATTTAATTTTTTAATATATCTTATGAGAGAATACATCATTCTAATAACTTTATTTATGAAATATAAAATCTCTTTAATTATGTATTTAAATAATTTTTTTATTTGTCATAGTATAAAAGTTTGTTAAATGATAGTGTTTGTTTAAGTAAAACAAATACTCGAATATGCAAAAATTTGAAAGTCAAGTCAAATGAATATTTGCTTTTATTAAAAATTATAATTTTTATATTTATTTTTAAATAATCTTATTATTTATATTTTAAATTTTAATTTAATTAAATCTAACTTAATCAAATAATTTGTTTGAATTTGATTTGATTTGAATTTAAAAATAAGAAATTGAACACAATTGATTTGAACTTGTATAACTTGAGTATCTAACTTGATTAACCCAAGCGACCAAACTTGGATTAATGTGAGTATTAAATCTAATTTGGTCTGACCCTGATTAATCCGAGTGGTAAATCTGATTGACTCGAATTTAAAAGGATCCAAACTCGAAATAACCTAAAATTGACCTTGAAAAAGCTTGAAACCGAAATGATCTAAACCCAAAAATAATGTGAAAATTTAAAGATTTTGAATTAACCTATCCCAATTGACCCAACCAAAGCCAATCTAACCTACCTAATTGACAGATTTAATTAGGATCAAAGATACAGTGATTACATACAGAAGAATATCAACATAAGATTATTTCTGAATTACTACATGACTTTTCTCCCTTTAAGACTGGTTTATTTTGCCATATACATTGTATAATTGGCATCCATTTTTTGTTTCCTTCTTGTTGGCAGTCTTTGGTGATGAGAAAGAAATTGATGGGGAATCAGGATCAATATCCACTAGGTTAATGGCAATATCCGTAGCCATAGCAAAGTGGTTTTGTTATGTCTGCTCGTTACAACTTACAAGGGTGGAGGGTTTAGAATATTTAGTTTTCATCAGATAAAAGCGCATCCCGTCGCTTATCCTCCGAACCCGGGTTGAGGGCTTAGAAATTTCTGTTGATGCACTTTTCTATATTTTCGTCATATAAAATTTCATACCATATTATTTAAAAGGTTATTAATTTATAAAGACGGTTTTAAATATCAATATAGCTTATGCAAGAAATATGTAAATTAATAAAAGTACAACGCAAATATGATTTGTACTAGCACTTTAAAATACTTGAAAAAGCTTTTTACATATAACATCATGGGTAAAACTTATACTAGCAAATACAAATACAAACCTGGCACTAGTGGTCAGGCTTGTCAAAAATTGACCAACATTAGCCTAGCCACCGGTCAAAGAGCTCTCAGTGGTTTCAATAAGGGAATTTTGTGGTCTTTTACCAACACTTACAAATACTGGTAAGTCAATTTTCTTGTAGTTTTTGCAACTTTTAGAATCAATCCCAACATGAGATTTTAATATGAAAACTTTGAATTCAATTTTGAAACAAAAAGAGCGAAGTTTATTTGGAGGAGATGGAAGATGACAATATTTGTATCACTTCGTTGAAAATCATATGTAGTATATATGAAAATCGAATGTTGTATTGTAAATGCTGAGATTTACATTTAAACATGTTAAATATTATTTTTAAAATATAATTGTATGAATCAATTAAATTAAATTTTAAATTGAAGAAATGCAGAATTTGCAAGCTAGCAGATATATAAGAAAGATTTGACATGCAAAACAATTGCTGTCTAAATATTCTCAATTTCCTTGTCATCTTGTTTACCAAAAATTGATTTGTTTGTATTATAGCTAGGTATGATTAATGATTAAGTAATTATGATTAAAGTTAGGTACGCAGCTGTAGAGAATACTATCCAAGAAATTGCTTCTCACCATATCCAATCATAAGGTTGGTGGTGTCGTTTTGTGATGGCTATTACATTGGGTAAAGCTTTGGTCCATGCCTCATCATGTGCTTACCTTATAAAAACAATTTATTGACAGATTAAAGAAACAATACTAGAAACAAATTGGAAGAAACTTTGTTAAGGGTAACTGCTGCAAGCATTGGTTTACATTTTCTTAATACATTGTTCTAGCTATGGTAACAACATTTGAAGTATAATTGCCATGGTCTTCTTATCAGTTATAAGAAATGGAATTTGATTCAATTGTTCTTTTTCCGCCATTCTTTAAGAGTTATAAAATTCATGATTTCTTTCTTGAATTTCTTCGTATGTATATTAAGCAAAATCTGTATTAATATATAAATTCATTGTTTTTTATTATAACGTAAATTTGAAATTACTAAGAAAAAAATAATTTTTTATTTATCAGATAGATTTATTTCCTTTTAAGATTAATGAAAAATAAAACTTTAAAAAGAAAACAATTCAATGTAAATTGTAATTGCTATTTTTATTTATTATCAAATAAATTAATCTAACAAAAGTCTTTTAATAACATTATGTTGCATATAAATTAGATTATTTTATTAATATTAAATATATTATGGTTAATGGATTTATTCTAACTTATTGGTGGCAGTTAAATCATTATACTTAACTTTGATTTCTTTAAATGAAAAAAAAGAAAAAAAAAAAAAAGCAAAGAGCCAGTAAACTATATGATGACACGTGTCCATCAATTCCTTGACTCATGAAAATTTGCTTGCATCTTGTTGTCTGGTAGTGATATGTGAAGCTATAAAGTAACGCAAGAATAAATAAATCCTCCCCTTTATCGCCCAACCACCGTCTTTGCATACACATATATCATCAATCCCAATCCTTCCCCTGCCAGCCTGCCTAGCTACCATCTCCATTCATTTCATGTTAAAGGGAAAGGGCGTCTCATTTTCTTGGTACCTTCCTCTCCCTTTCCCGTTTTAATTTCAGCCAAAGCCAATCGTCTGTAATTGTCTTGATAATGGGGAATGCAGCTTCTTGTGCACCTTCGATCCTCTCAAGTGGAGCAGTGAAGGTCCTATTCCCAGATGGGAATCTGCAGATATATACAAAACCAGTTAAAGTAGCAGATCTAATGGTGGTGAATCCAGGACAATTTGTGTGTTATTCGAGCAGTCTAAAAGTTGGTTACAGGATTCATGGACTAACGGCAGATGAAATGCTAGAGCGACGCCAGCTTTACTTCGTTCTTCCCATGGAATTGCTCTACTCAGTGCTCACCCAAGAGGAAATGAGCTGCCTTACCTGCAAGGCTACCAAGGCATTGAAACATGCCACTTTTAACATCGGGAAAATTTTTCCTGTATTTACTGAGTTTTGCATTTTCCCTTTTGAAGCCAAGACATCAGAAAACCCGGTTATTAACACAGAAGATTCCTTCGAGAGGTTTTCCAAGCAGAGATCGTGGAAACCAGCGTTGGAGACGATTCTTGAAAATCCCTGTAGGCAATGACCAACCAATTTCTATATTACATATATATATATATATATATATAAATATTTGCCTTTATCTATTGCATCTGCTTTTTTCCCCCTCGTCTTTTTTAGTGGTTGTGTTTGTTCAGATTACAATTTAGAAGTAGTAGGATGCAATGGAGACTGGAGATACAAGTTTACCTGCATAATGGGATACATTAAACTACTTTAAGCTTATTTACTATTTATGTTAGATACAAAAACACACATATTAAATCATGATAATTTAATACGAAATGAATTTATATACCATAAGAATATTACCCCAAATTACAAAATCAAATGTCCTCTGGACGAGTGAAAAAGTAGAAACTGCATTCTAAATTTATATAGAAGCAGGACTTTTATACTACATAAATTTCCTAGTGATATTATTTAATGGAATAGAAATTACCTACATCTAATAACTCTTAAAATTATATATTTATATTTACCATTGAAAATAAAAGACTCAACAACCGAGAAAACCAACAAAAGAAATCAATAACTACTCAACTAGCATATCAATTGCACAAAATTCATCGAACCAAACTTGCATTGGACCCTGGTGGTTGAGCTGGTCTCGAAAATTTTTAAATTTTCAATTTAGTTTGATTTGGTTTGATTCAACCTAATTCATGAGCTCAAATTATTGTTTAAAAATAATAAAATGTTAAAAAAAATATTTTATGTTAATATTTATATATTTTATTAAATAAAAATATTATTTAATTAAATAAATAGTGATTTGGGCTAATTTAGATCACAAAATGTCATATCAAGCCCTAACTGAACTTATCAAAGTAAGCAAATTACCGACCCTTGGATATGTTTAACTTGTATATATGCTCCATGGAATTGTAATCTATTAACTTATATGTTTAAATTCAAACATAAAAATAAATCTAAATTTGATGAGATCACTTGAACCTACAATATAACAACTTTTAAAGTGTCCTAATTCTAATCAGGCAAGGCAACGTATCATTAGCATTAGTATCTTTATTTAAAACTCGATTTTTAAAGTAAAAAGTAAAACCAATGTAATAGGCATTTGTTAGTATTTCTAAACTAAAATTTAATAATTTTGGACATAAATCTAACACTTTACATCTGAAAAATACGATACAATACATTTAATGTACATATTATATTCATATTTATAATTTTGATACGTTTAATAGTTTATGTCATATTCATGTTAGCAATTACCACAATAATTAAACACACAAATTATCAGATATGATATATAAATATATATATTTATTGACAATTAATTGATCTATTAGTATATTATTAGGAGCCTAAAATTTGTACTTGGAAAGCATTGCAATAGGCAAAAAAGAAGAAATGACAGATTGTATCACAGTCCTGCTTTCCTGTTTCCACGATTAATATATAAATATAAATAGCAACTTTCACAGTTTCACCTACTCAAATTAAGCACTTATCAATAACCTGTTTGGCAATGCCATTGCCAGCTGTGGTTTCAGATGTATCATTTGCCAATGCATCTTTCAAGTTGTTCTAGCCCCCCCCTCCCCCCCCCCCCTTTATTCTTTTTCTTTTCTTTAACTAATCTCCATTTTAAAACATATAGAAATTAATGCCTAATATGCTAAAAAATTGATAAATCTAGTTTTTCAGACAACTGCCCAACGCTTTTTGTTCCAAGGTCAACTTCCTTGATAATATTTAAGTTTTTATTTTAATTTATTGTAGATACGAGAATCTGTTTGTTTCATATTGTGTTCGTATATTTTTATATATTATAATCATATTTAAAGTTTTATATGTTTATATAAATTTTGATATATTAATAATTTATACTATATAAATTTTGACATGCATTATACATTAATAATTATACTACACATTAATAAACTGTTGTTAAAAGTATATGCAATGACTTTAACCACTGATAAAGTCGTTTGTAAATATATTTA